>OZ038388.1:50333367-50385867 GCA_964036045.1 Eutreptiella sp. 'Long Island Sound 2002' | reverse complement strand
CCACTCTGTTTGTTCCTGCCACTTCCCGTCAGTCCGGCCCGAGTGTGGCTCACGGCGCCGGTGGGGCAGCCACTCATGGTTTCAGAGTGGCGTGTGCTGACAAACGGTGGGGCCACCTCCTCTGGTAAGGTATTGGTATTGGTTCAGTTTCTCTCAGTTTTCCCTTCCACGCTCTCAACCAGGGTCCACCCCTCCCTCCTTCCCTTACAACCCCTGCCCTCTCATTTCGTTCCTCCCTCCCTCCCTCCTTCCCCCATCCCAGCACATCACTGAAGGAAATCCCAGAGGTTCAGAAGTATTATGCCCAGTTTGGAGATCGTGTTCCTGTTGAGCTGACGCAGGCTATGGAGAATGCTGGTATGGGCATGAAGAGTGCTGGCAACATCAGCTTTGATCTGGCAGTGACGACCTTCATTGGATCGCTGCTGAGTGACGATCTGACTGCATTCATGGATAGTGCAAACGCGAGTGATCTTTTCCTCTGCCTCAGCGATGCCGTTTGAACCTGGACCGCCCCCGTTCACACCTCCAGGGGTCGCCTTCTCGGAGGCATACAAGCCCCTTTGGCATTTCTTTCGTTTCCAGGATGATGAGCAGGAGGCGCAGTATCGCCAGACATTTGATCAACTATCGCGTTTTGCTGGCCTCAACTGGTGTATCTTCCACATCATTATAGCGGTGCTGGTTCCATCACTCGGGGTTTCTCAAGGTCACGACAGTCGTTCCTACCTTGCATTCGCGCCCAGTCTTGGGGGGACCCTGCTGACCTCCATGGCGCTCTTTCTGCCCAGCTTGATGCGTCACACAAAGACGATTTGTAGCCTAGCAACGGTGCTGCTGGCGGCGTGTCAGGGGTGGATCGTGCACACCCATACCTCTGTCGCAGCGGCTGATCTTGAGCGACATAGGCTCTAGTTGACGCTGGACAAGCTCTCTGGCGATACAGCTGCAATGCATCAATTGGATGCATATGTCAAAGGATCCACTGGAACCCATGTTCTGGATGTTCAGCTGATGGTCTGTATCTCACATTGCATTGTGCTATTCATCGTAGGCTTTTGCCCCTCTTCTGTGGTCTGCTGTCTATTCTTGCCCATCAGCATTTGCATTGTGCATCTTTTCAGTCCGCTCGTTCCAGTACAACCCGTCCTGATCCGATTGGGCGTTTCTGCATTGGTGGGTTTGTTCCTGCTGGCGGGTACTGGCAGCTTCACGTCGAAGCGCCGGAGCTTCTTTCTGCTGTTGGACCACTTTGAGTCATCTCTGCACAAAGCAGTGGCTGCCTCACAAAAGGCCGATAATATTCTGAACCACACGCTCAAGACTAACATGGCAGACGTGTGTGCTGAAATAGACCTGTTCCCCGCAAACAACGACTGCACCGACCAACTCCATGCTCTCAATGATCTCCACCACGCCAACGCCCTGCCGAAGTGCCCGCAGGCTGTTGCGGCACCACCTCCTGGCACACGCGCTAACAACACGGCTTCATGTGTATGGGGGGAGCGTGCAGAGGTAGCGGAGAAGACGCCGTTCCTGAAGTACCTGCACTCTGTGGGCGAGCCTGTGACACCAGGTGCAAAAGATGTTCCCTGGCCATGCAACTCTGACAACCGCTGGACTGTGCACTTCCCTGATGAACCCAGTGTGTGGTTGTTTGGCAGTGGATATGGAGACAACACATTGCTGGGCAAGAAGCGATATGCCCTGCGCATTGCATCCACCATGGCCCGCAAAGAGGGCTGGCGGGCAGAGCATTGCTTGATTTTGGGGCTGACATCACCAGAGGGCAAGGAATACTACATTGTTGCAGCCTTCACGAGTGCCAATGGCAAGACCAATCTTGCAATGCTGGTTCCGTCCGTTCCCGGCTAGAAGATGGTGATGTGTGGTGGGAGAGCATGACCAAGACCGCCTCCGAAGGCCTGATTGTTTGGGCTGGCCAGCCGTGGACCCCAGACTGTGGTCACAAGGCTGCACATCCGAATGCGCGGTACACGACGCCTGCATCTCAATGCCCTGTGATCGATCCTGAGTGGGAGAATCCGCAGGGTGTGCTCATCTGTGCCATTCTGTTTGGAGGTCGCCGCCCGAACCTGGTGCCATTGGTGACGGAAGCTTTCAGCTGGAAGCATGGTGTGTTCATGGGATCCATCATCGGCTATCTGAGTGCAATGCAGACACTGGAGAAGAACTCCATCTTCGCAAACGCTGCGCTGACCCCAGATGGTGGTGTGTGATGGGAGAGCATGACTAAGACCGCCTCAGAAGGCCTCATTGATTGGACTGGCCAGCCGTGGACCCCAGACTGTGGTCGCAAGGCTGCACATCCGAATGCACCGTACACGACGCCTGCATCTCAATGCCCTGTGATCGATCCTGAGTGGGAGAATCCGAAGGATGTGCCCATCTGTGCCTTTCTGTTTGGAGGTCGCTGCCCGAACCTGGTGCCATTGGTGACGGAAGCTTCCAGCTGGAAGCATGGTGTGTTCATGGGATCCATCATCGGCTATCCGAGTGCAATGCAGACACTGGAGAAGAACTCCATCTTCACAAACGTTGCGCTGACCCCAGATGATGATGTGTAGTGGGAGAGCATGACCAAGACCGCCTCCGAAGGCCTGATTGTTTGGACTGGCCAGCCGCGAACCCCAGACTGTGGTCGCAAGGCTGCACATCCGAATGCGCGGTACATGACGCCTGCATCTCAGTGCCTTGTGATCGATCCTGAGTGGGAGAATCCGAAGGGTGTACCCATCTGTGCCATTCTGTTTGAAGGTCGCTGCCCGAACCTGGTGCCATTGGTGACGGAAGCTTCCAGCTGGAAGCATGGTGTGTTCATGGGATCCATCATCGGCTATCTGAGTGCAATGCAGACACTGGAGAAGAACTTCATCTTCGCAAACGCTGCGCTGACCCCAGATGGTGATGTGTGGTGGGAGAGCATGACCAAGACCGCCTCCGAAGGCCTGACTGATTGGACTAGCCAACCGTGGACCCCAGACTGTGGTCACAAGGCTGCACATCCGAATGCGCGGTACACAACGCCTGCATCTCAGTGCCCTGTGATCGATCCTGAGTGGGAGAATCCGAAGGGTGTGTCCATCTGTGCCATTCTGTTTGGAGGTCGCCGCCCGAACCTGGTGCCATTGATGACGGAAGCTTTCAGCTGGAAGCATGGTGTGTTCATGGGATCCATCATCGGCTATGAGCCATGAGCTATGAGCTATGAGCTCATCAGCGGTGACGTGGTGACATGGTTGAACTGGTGACAGGGTGTGCCCATCAGTGCTTTTCTGTTTGGAGGTCAGGAATTAACAGCACCCATCGATCCTGACATGGTGACGACGAACAATTGGGGCTGATCCTGTGGAGATGAAGAAGAAGCTGATTGGACTATTCAAGGGATGCATGGAAGGGCGCACCATGTGCGTGATTCCATTCTGCATGGGACCCCTTGGATCACCATACTCCAAATCTAGTGTTGAGATCACGGACTCTGCATAAGTGGTGGTGAACATGAAGTTCATGTGCCGCATTGGCACCAAGGTGCTGCGTCTGATTGACGAGAAGACGCCGTTCCTGAAGTATCTGCACTCTGTGGGCGAGCCTGTGACACCAGGTGCAAAAGATGTTCCCTGGCCATGCAACTCTGACAACCGCTGGACTGTGCACTTCCCTGATGAACCCAGTGTGTGGTTGTTTGGCAGTGGATATGGAGACAACACATTGCTGGGCAAGAAGCGATATGCCCTGCGCATTGCATCCACCATGGCCCGCAAAGAGGGCTGGCGGGCAGAGCATTGCTTGATTTTGGGGCTGACATCACCAGAGGGCAAGGAATACTACATTGTTGCAGCCTTCACGAGTGCCAATGGCAAGACCAATCTTGCAATGCTGGTTCCGTCCGTTCCCGGCTAGAAGATGGTGATGTGTGGTGGGAGAGCATGACCAAGACCGCCTCCGAAGGCCTGATTGTTTGGACTGGCCAGCCGTGGACCCCAGACTGTGGTCACAAGGCTGCACATCCGAATACCACCAGCTTATGGCGATCCACCCGGTCACAGCGGCGGGGGATGGCAATGTGTCAGCATCGCCACGCAATTTTGAAACTGGCAACCGGGAAATACGTACCCCGCTTCACCCCTGTGGACATACATGAGTTTGGCACGTCTTCGGCTTCAGGACGGGATCTTGTGAACAAAAGCTTCGTCCATTTTTTTCGCACATCATTCGTATCTTCTCGGACGAAGTTGGAGTAAACAATGTGAGTACGATGATGACAGCGACGGAGGCTGGACAGTTCACTGTGTGCTATCAGTTGAAAGGCAGCGATCGATACGTAGGGCCATGGCCTGCCCTGAATGTGGAGGCCATGCCTTCGAATATGGAAGTGGAGCTGTTGACATCGAATATCATTGCTTACAGTCTTCTGCACACATTCCTCTTTCAAACGAAGATTTGCTGCGGTGGGTGAGTGAGATGCGAGACATGTGCAAGCCCGCCCATGTGCAGTGGGCCACTGGCACCGATGAGGAGTATGCTGAGCTTTGTAAGTTGATGGTGAAGGGTGGTAAGTTCATTCGACTGAATGAGAAGAAGCGCCCAAACAGCTTCCTCTGCCGATCAGACCCTGCGGATATAGCACATGTTGAGAAGCAGACGTTTATCTGCACCACTGACAGCACAGACGCTGGTCCGACGAACAATTAGGCTGATCCTGTGGAGATGAAGAAGAAGCTGATTGGACTATTCAAGGGATGCATGGAAGGGCGCACCATGTACGTGATTCCATACTGCATGGGACCACTCAATTCGCCATACTCCAAGTTTGGTGTTGAGATCACGGACTCCGCATACGTGGTGGTGAACATGAAGATCATGTGCCGCATTGGCACCAAGGTGCTGCGTCTGATTGACGAGAAGACGCCGTTCCTGAAGTGCCTGCACTCTGTTGGTAAGGTGCAAAGGATGCAAAGGATGTTCCCTGGCCATGCAACCCTGACAACCGCTAGATTGTGCACTTCCCTGAAGAACCCAGTGTGTGGTCGTTTGGAAGTGGATATGGAGGCAACGCATTGCTGGGCAAGAAGTGCTATGCCCTGCGCATTGCATCCACCATGGCCCGCAAGGAGGGCTGGCTGGCAGAGCATTGCTTGATCTTGGGACTGACATCACCAGAGGGCAAGGAATACTACATTGTTGCAGCCTTCCCGAGTGCCTGTGGCAAGACCAATCTTGCAATGCTGGTTCCGTCCGTTCCCGGCTGGAAGATGCGTTGTGTGGGAGATGACATCGCCTGGATGCACGTGGGAGAGGATGGCAGGCTGTATGCCATCAACCCTGAGTCTGGGTTCTTTGGGGTGGCACCAGGCACATCGAAAAAGTCTAATCTGAGTGCAATGCAGACACTGGAGAAGAACTCCATCTTCACAAACGTTGCGCTGACCCCAGATGGTGATGTGTGGTGGGAGGGCATAACCAAGACCGCCTCCGAAGGCCTGATTGATTGGACTGACCAGCCGTGGACCCCAGACTGTGGTCGCAAGGCTGCACACCCAAATGCGCGGTACACGACGCCTGCATCTCAGTGCCCTGTGATCGATCCTGAGTGGGAGAATCCGAAGGGTGTGTCCATCTGTGCCATTCTGTTTGGAGGTCGCTGCCCGTACCTGGTGCCATTGGTGACGGAAGCTTCCAGCTGGAAGCATGGTGTGTTCATGGGATCCATCATCGGCTCTCAGTTGACGGCTGCAGCAGAGGGCACCGTTGGTGCTGTGCGCCGTGATCCATCTGCCATGCTGCCATTCTGTGACTAAAATATGACCGATTACTTTGGACACTGGGTGAACTTCCGTGAAAAGCTTGGCTATCTTGCACCCAAGATCTTCTACGCCAATTGGTTCCAAGCAGATGCTGAAGGGCGATTCATCTGGCCTGGTTCTGGGGAGAATTCCCGTGTGTTGAAGTGGGTGTGTGGGCATGTGGACGGCACTGGCAAAGCCCGCCCCACACCGCTTGGATATCTGCCAACAGTAGACGCACTGGACACCGATGGCATTGACACCACTCCAGTTGAGATGGCACATTTGTTGAGTATGGACATTGAAGGCTGGCTGAAGGAAATCCCAGAGGTTTGCAAGTATTACCACCAGTTTGGTGAACGGTTGCCTGACATTTTGCTGCACAATTTGGATGAGTTGGAAGGTCTACTCTGTGGGTCAGCAACTACCGTTGCTCTGACCCAAAGTGACGCTCTGTTGTCCTGGGTAGAAAGCATGAAACAATTCCTTGCCCCTGATGCTGTTCATTGGTGCAATGGTTCTGATGCTGAATACAACTTCTGTTGTGACCAACTAGTGCAACAGGGCACTTTTGTTAGATTGGCTGCAGCTAAGCATCCGAACAGCTTCGTCGCCCAATCCAATCCCAATGATGCTGTGTGGCATTCCAAAGAGGTATTTGTAGGTTCTAAGAATCAAGAGGAAGTTGGTCCTCTAAAAAAAAAAAAAAAAAAAAAATTGTGTCACTGTTTGAGGCGTCCATGAAGGGTCGCACAATGTACGTTGTTCCATTCTGTTTGGGCCCTATCGACTGCAAGCTCTTGAAGGTTGGCATCCAAATTACCAATTCTCTTTATGCTGTTCTTGGTTTGCGGGCAACTACCAGAATGGGATCCCAGGTGTTGCATGTCCTAGCCAAGGACCAGCCATTCGTCCAGTGTGTCCACTCAGTGGGGGTCCCGTTGGTGTCTGGTCAGTATGATGTGCCATGGCCCTGTGACCCTCAGAAGCGAATAGTATCCCAGTTCAACGACACAGCCGCTACCTCACTCCACACAGCAATTGCCCTGTGATGGACGCTCGCAGGAATGACGCTGGGTGCTACTCTGTCCACAAGGACAGCTGACATGGTGAAATGATCCGTTTGCAATGTCGCTGCACTGTGGAATTAACATGAATGATTACATTTCTCAATGGAATGCACTCTGCGAGGACCTTGAGTACAACTTGCCAAAGGTCTTCCACAAGAATTTCTTCAAGGAAGATAAGAATAATCACATTATGTGGCCTGGTTTTGGAGAGAACTCACGTGTGCTGAAGTGGATCTGGGAGCGTGTGGAGGAATCTAGGCAAATTCTGCGCACCCCTCTTGAGTTTATGCCGCCTGCAGGTGCACTGGATACCAAGGGTCCTGAGATGTCTGCTCAAACCCTTCAAAAGCTTTTCCGCGTTGATCAGAAAGAGTGGCAAGCAGAGGCTAACAGAATTCGAAGCTTTTATCGAGGGCTCAAAAAACTCCCCAAATCTGTTGATTCTGAGCTGGATGTTCGAAGGAATTGCCGAAAGCAGGCCTGTTCATCACATCTGGGCATTGACTGTGATGCTGGTGTATTGGTGCTGATTCATTGCCCAAAACGTACCCGGAATGGCAGCTGAACATTGGGATATCCATGTCAGTGTCATGTGGCAGCCGGTGTAGTGACCCTAAACTGCAAATCCCTCCTTCTCCAACAACCCTTTCCCTCTCATTCCGTGCCTTTCTCCCTCCTTTCTCAATCATTCAAACAAGAGAACTGGTTCGGTGCCAGCTCTTGAATACAATACAGAATACATACCCTCCTCTCCAAACCAAAACAAGAGAACGGGTTCAGTGCTCGCTCTTGTAAAAGAATCGGAACACAGCGCCACAGCGCCAAACACAGCGCCACAGCGCCAATCACAGGGCCGTAGTACCAAACACAGCGCCACAGTGCCAATCACAGGGCCACATCGCCAAACACAGCGCCACAGCGCCAATCACAGGGCCACAGCGCCAATCACAGGGCCACAGTGTCAATCACAGGGCCACAGCGCCAAAAACAGCGTCACAGCGCCAATCAGAGGGCCACAGTGCCAATCACAGTGCCACAGCGCCAATCACAGGGCCACAACGCCAATCACAGCGCCAAAGCACCAACCAGAGGGCCACAGTGCCAAACACAGGGTCACAGCGCCAAACACAGGGCCACAGAGCCAATCACTGGGCCACAACGCCAAACACAGCACGACAACGCCAATCACAGGGCCAAAGCGCCAATCACAGCGCCACAGCGCCAATCACAGGGCCACAGCGCCAAACACAGGGCCACAGTGCCAAACACAGGGCCACAGTGCCAAACACAGCGCCACAGCGCCAATCACAGAGCCAACACCCAAATCGGAATCCAAATGCCAACCCACAAAGGTCCGCAGACCGCGTGCTTGCCGTGATCAAAACCCGAATCTGAATTCCCAACCAATAAGGTCCGCAGACCGCGTGCTTGCCCTGATCCAAACCCGAATCTGAATTCCCAACCAAAAAGGTCCGCAGACCGCGTGCTTGCCCTGATCAAAACCCTAATCTGAAATCCCAACCAAAAAGGTCCGCAGACCGCGTGCTTGCCCTGATCAAAACCCGAATCTGAACTCCACACAGCACCAAACACAGCGCCACAGCGCCAAACACAGCGCCACAGCGCCAATCACAGGGCCGTAGTACCAAACACAGCGCCACAGTGCCAATCACAGGGCCACAGCACCAAACACAGCGCCACAGCGCCAATCACAGCGCCACAGCGCCAATCACAGGGCCGTAGTACCAAACACAGCGCCACAGTACCAATCACAGGGCCACAGCACCAAACACAGCGCCACAGCGCCAATCACAGGGCCACAGCGCCAAACACAGGGCCACAGTGCCAAACACAGGGCTACAGTGCCAAACACAGCGCCACAGCGCCAATCACACGGCCAACACCCAAATCCGAATCCAAATACCAACGCACAAAGGTCCGCAGACCGCGTGCCTGCCCTGATCAAAACCCGAATCTGAATTCCCAACCAACAAGGTCCGCAGACCACGTGCTTGCCCTGATCAAAACCCGAATCTGAAATCCCAACGAAAAGGTCCGCAGACCGCGTGCTTGCCCTGATCAAAACCCTAATCTGAAATCCCAACCAAAAAGGTCCGCAGACCGCGTGCTTGCCCTGATCAAAACCCGAATCTGAATTCCACACAGCACCAAACACAGCGCCACAGCGCCAAACACAGCGCCACAGCGCCAATCACATGACCGTAGTACCAAACACATCTGTGCCATTCTGTTTGGAGGTCGCCGCCCGAACCTGGTGCCATTGATGACGGAAGCTTTCAGCTGGAAGCATGGTGTGTTCATGGGATCCATCATCGGCTATGAGCCATGAGCTATGAGCTATGAGCTCATCAGCGGTGACGTGGTGACATGGTTGAACTGGTGACAGGGTGTGCCCATCAGTGCTTTTCTGTTTGGAGGTCAGGAATTAACAGCACCCATCGATCCTGACATGGTGACGACGAACAATTGGGGCTGATCCTGTGGAGATGAAGAAGAAGCTGATTGGACTATTCAAGGGATGCATGGAAGGGCGCACCATGTACGTGATTCCATTCTGCATGGGACCCCTTGGATCACCATACTCCAAATTTAGTGTTGAGATCACGGACTCTGCATAAGTGGTGGTGAACATGAAGTTCATGTGCCGCATTGGCACCAAGGTGCTGCGTCTGATTGACGAGAAGACGCCGTTCCTGAAGTATCTGCACTCTGTGGGCGAGCCTGTGACACCAGGTGCAAAAGATGTTCCCTGGCCATGCAACTCTGACAACCGCTGGACTGTGCACTTCCCTGATGAACCCAGTGTGTGGTTGTTTGGCAGAGGATATGGAGACAACACATTGCTGGGCAAGAAGCGATATGCCCTGCGCATTGCATCCACCATGGCCCGCAAAGAGGGCTGGCTGGCAGAGCATTGCTTGATTTTGGGGCTGACATCACCAGAGGGCAAGGAATACTACATTGTTGCAGCCTTCACGAGTGCCAATGGCAAGACCAATCTTGCAATGCTGGTTCCGTCCGTTCCCGGCTAGAAGATGGTGATGTGTGGTGGGAGAGCATGACCAAGACCGCCTCCGAAGGCCTGATTGTTTGGACTGGCCAGCCGTGGACCCCAGACTGTGGTCACAAGGCTGCACATCCGAATACCACCAGCTTATGGCGATCCACCCGGTCACAGCGGCGGGGGATGGCAATGTGTCAGCATCGCCACGCAATTTTGAAACTGGCAACCGGGAAATACGTACCCCGCTTCACCCCTGTGGACATACATGAGTTTGGCACGTCTTCGGCTTCAGGACGGGATCTTGTGAACAAAAGCTTCGTCCATTTTTTTCGCACATCATTCGTATCTTCTCGGACGAAGTTGGAGTAAACAATGTGAGTACGATGATGACAGCGACGGAGGCTGGACAGTTCACTGTGTGCTATCAGTTGAAAGGCAGCGATCGATACGTAGGGCCATGGCCTGCCCTGAATGTGGAGGCCATGCCTTCGAATATGGAAGTGGAGCTGTTGACATCGAATATCATTGCTTACAGTCTTCTGCACACATTCCTCTTTCAAACGAAGATTTGCTGCGGTGGGTGAGTGAGATGCGAGACATGTGCAAGCCCGCCCATGTGCAGTGGGCCACTGGCACCGATGAGGAGTATGCTGAGCTTTGTAAGTTGATGGTGAAGGGTGGTAAGTTCATTCGACTGAATGAGAAGAAGCGCCCAAACAGCTTCCTCTGCCGATCAGACCCTGCGGATATAGCACATGTTGAGAAGCAGACGTTTATCTGCACCACTGACAGCACAGACGCTGGTCCGACGAACAATTAGGCTGATCCTGTGGAGATGAAGAAGAAGCTGATTGGACTATTCAAGGGATGCATGGAAGGGCGCACCATGTACGTGATTCCATACTGCATGGGACCACTCAATTCGCCATACTCCAAGTTTGGTGTTGAGATCACGGACTCCGCATACGTGGTGGTGAACATGAAGATCATGTGCCGCATTGGCACCAAGGTGCTGCGTCTGATTGACGAGAAGACGCCGTTCCTGAAGTGCCTGCACTCTGTTGGTAAGGTGCAAAGGATGCAAAGGATGTTCCCTGGCCATGCAACCCTGACAACCGCTAGATTGTGCACTTCCCTGAAGAACCCAGTGTGTGGTCGTTTGGAAGTGGATATGGAGGCAACGCATTGCTGGGCAAGAAGTGCTATGCCCTGCGCATTGCATCCACCATGGCCCGCAAGGAGGGCTGGCTGGCAGAGCATTGCTTGATCTTGGGACTGACATCACCAGAGGGCAAGGAATACTACATTGTTGCAGCCTTCCCGAGTGCCTGTGGCAAGACCAATCTTGCAATGCTGGTTCCGTCCGTTCCCGGCTGGAAGATGCGTTGTGTGGGAGATGACATCGCCTGGATGCACGTGGGAGAGGATGGCAGGCTGTATGCCATCAACCCTGAGTCTGGGTTCTTTGGGGTGGCACCAGGCACATCGAAAAAGTCTAATCTGAGTGCAATGCAGACACTGGAGAAGAACTCCATCTTCACAAACGTTGCGCTGACCCCAGATGGTGATGTGTGGTGGGAGGGCATAACCAAGACCGCCTCCGAAGGCCTGATTGATTGGACTGACCAGCCGTGGACCCCAGACTGTGGTCGCAAGGCTGCACACCCAAATGCGCGGTACACGACGCCTGCATCTCAGTGCCCTGTGATCGATCCTGAGTGGGAGAATCCGAAGGGTGTGTCCATCTGTGCCATTCTGTTTGGAGGTCGCTGCCCGTACCTGGTGCCATTGGTGACGGAAGCTTCCAGCTGGAAGCATGGTGTGTTCATGGGATCCATCATCGGCTCTCAGTTGACGGCTGCAGCAGAGGGCACCGTTGGTGCTGTGCGCCGTGATCCATCTGCCATGCTGCCATTCTGTGACTAAAATATGACCGATTACTTTGGACACTGGGTGAACTTCCGTGAAAAGCTTGGCTATCTTGCACCCAAGATCTTCTACGCCAATTGGTTCCAAGCAGATGCTGAAGGGCGATTCATCTGGCCTGGTTCTGGGGAGAATTCCCGTGTGTTGAAGTGGGTGTGTGGGCATGTGGACGGCACTGGCAAAGCCCGCCCCACACCGCTTGGATATCTGCCAACAGTAGACGCACTGGACACCGATGGCATTGACACCACTCCAGTTGAGATGGCACATTTGTTGAGTATGGACATTGAAGGCTGGCTGAAGGAAATCCCAGAGGTTTGCAAGTATTACCACCAGTTTGGTGAACGGTTGCCTGACATTTTGCTGCACAATTTGGATGAGTTGGAAGGTCTACTCTGTGGGTCAGCAACTACCGTTGCTCTGACCCAAAGTGACGCTCTGTTGTCCTGGGTAGAAAGCATGAAACAATTCCTTGCCCCTGATGCTGTTCATTGGTGCAATGGTTCTGATGCTGAATACAACTTCTGTTGTGACCAACTAGTGCAACAGGGCACTTTTGTTAGATTGGCTGCAGCTAAGCATCCGAACAGCTTCGTCGCCCAATCCAATCCCAATGATGCTGTGTGGCATTCCAAAGAGGTATTTGTAGGTTCTAAGAATCAAGAGGAAGTTGGTCCTCTAAAAAAAAAAAAAAAAAAATTGTGTCACTGTTTGAGGCGTCCATGAAGGGTCGCACAATGTACGTTGTTCCATTCTGTTTGGGCCCTATCGACTGCAAGCTCTTGAAGGTTGGCATCCAAATTACCAATTCTCTTTATGCTGTTCTTGGTTTGCGGGCAACTACCAGAATGGGATCCCAGGTGTTGCATGTCCTAGCCAAGGACCAGCCATTCGTCCAGTGTGTCCACTCAGTGGGGGTCCCGTTGGTGTCTGGTCAGTATGATGTGCCATGGCCCTGTGACCCTCAGAAGCGAATAGTATCCCAGTTCAACGACACAGCCGCTACCTCACTCCACACAGCAATTGCCCTGTGATGGACGCTCGCAGGAATGACGCTGGGTGCTACTCTGTCCACAAGGACAGCTGACATGGTGAAATGATCCGTTTGCAATGTCGCTGCACTGTGGAATTAACATGAATGATTACATTTCTCAATGGAATGCACTCTGCGAGGACCTTGAGTACAACTTGCCAAAGGTCTTCCACAAGAATTTCTTCAAGGAAGATAAGAATAATCACATTATGTGGCCTGGTTTTGGAGAGAACTCACGTGTGCTGAAGTGGATCTGGGAGCGTGTGGAGGAATCTAGGCAAATTCTGCGCACCCCTCTTGAGTTTATGCCGCCTGCAGGTGCACTGGATACCATGTCTGCTCAAACCCTTCAAAAGCTTTTCCGCGTTGATCAGAAAGAGTGGCAAGCAGAGGCTAACAGAATTCGAAGCTTTTATCGAGGGCTCAAAAAACTCCCCAAATCTGTTGATTCTGAGCTGGATGTTCGAAGGAATTGCCGAAAGCAGGCCTGTTCATCACATCTGGGCATTGACTGTGATGCTGGTGTATTGGTGCTGATTCATTGCCCAAAACGTACCCGGAATGGCAGCTGAACATTGGGATATCCATGTCAGTGTCATGTGGCAGCCGGTGTAGTGACCCTAAACTGCAAATCCCTCCTTCTCCAACAACCCTTTCCCTCTCATTCCGTGCCTTTCTCCCTCCTTTCTCAATCATTCAAACAAGAGAACTGGTTCGGTGCCAGCTCTTGAATACAATACAGAATACATACCCTCCTCTCCAAACCAAAACAAGAGAACGGGTTCAGTGCTCGCTCTTGTAAAAGAATCGGAACACAGCGCCACAGCGCCAAACACAGGGCCACAACGCCAAACACAGGGCCACAGCGCTAAACCCTCCTTCCATCCCTCCCTCCTTCCCTCACAACCCCTTCCCTCTCATTCCGAGCTTTTCTCCCTCATTCGCAATCCTCCAATCAAATAAGAGAACTGGTACGGTGCCAGCTCTTATTGTTGTGCTTGCCCTGATCGAAACCCTAATCTGAAATCCCAACCAAAAAGGTCCGCAGACCGCATGCTTGCCCTGATCAAAACCCGAATCTGAACTCCACACAGCACCAAACACAGCGCCACAGCGCCAAACACAGCGCCACAGCGCCTCCTTCCCTCACAACCCCTTCCCTCTCATTCCGAGCTTTTCTCCCTCCTTTGCAATCCTCCAATCAAATAAGAGAACTGGTACGGTGCC
Organism: Eutreptiella sp. 'Long Island Sound 2002'; assembly: GCA_964036045.1. Lineage (NCBI taxonomy): Eukaryota > Euglenozoa > Euglenophyceae > Eutreptiales > Eutreptiaceae > Eutreptiella > Eutreptiella sp. 'Long Island Sound 2002'. The sequence goes on along the minus strand of OZ038388.1, from coordinate 50,371,782 downwards.
AGCTCTTATTGTTGTGCTTGCCCTGATCGAAACCCTAATCTGAAATCCCAACCAAAAAGGTCCGCAGACCGCGTACTTGCCCTGATCAAAACCCGAATCTGAATTCCACACAGCACCAAACACAGCGCCACAGCGCCAAACACAGCGCCACAGCGCCAATCACAGGGCCGTAGTACCAAACACAGCGCCACAGTGCCAATCACAGGGCCACATCGCCAAACACAGCGCCACAGCGCCAATCACAGGGCCACAGCGCCAATCACAGGGCCACAGTGTCAATCACAGGGCCACAGCGCCAAAAACAGCGTCACAGCGCCAATCAGAGGGCCACAGTGCCAATCACAGTGCCACAGCGCCAATCACAGGGCCACAACGCCAATCACAGCGCCATAGCACCAACCAGAGGGCCACAGTGCCAATCACAGGGTCACAGCGCCAAACACAGGGCCACAGAGCCAATCACAGGGCCACAACGCCAAACACAGCACGACAACGCCAATCACAGGGCCAAAGCGCCAATCACAGCGCCACAGCGCCAATCACAGGGCCACAGCGCCAAACACAGGGCCACAGTGCCAAACACAGGGCCACAGTGCCAAACACAGCGCCACAGCGCCAATCACAGAGCCAACACCCAAATCGGAATCCAAATGCCAACCCACAAAGGTCCGCAGACCGCGTGCTTGCCGCGATCAAAACCCGAATCTGAATTCCCAACCAATAAGGTCCGCAGACCGCGTGCTTGCCCTGATCCAAACCCGAATCTGAATTCCCAACCAAAAAGGTCCGCAGACCGCGTGCTTGCCCTGATCAAAACCCGAATCTGAACTCCACACAGCACCAAACACAGCGCCACAGCGCCAAACACAGCGCCACAGCGCCAATCACAGGGCCGTAGTACCAAACACAGCGCCACAGTGCCAATCACAGGGCCACAGCACCAAACACAGCGCCACAGCGCCAATCACAGCGCCACAGCGCCAATCACAGGGCCGTAATACCAAACACAGCGCCACAGTACCAATCACAGGGCCACAGCACCAAACACAGCGCCACAGCGCCAATCACAGGGCCACAGCGCCAAACACAGGGCCACAGTGCCAAACACAGGGCCACAGCGCCAAACACAGCGCCACAGCGCCAAACACAGCGCCACAGCGCCAATCACAGGGCCGTAGTACCAAACACAGCGCCACAGTACCAATCACAGGGCCACAGCACCAAACACAGCGCCACAGCGCCAATCACAGGGCCACAGCGCCAAACACAGGGCCACAGTGCCAATCACAGGGCCACAGCACCAAACACAGCGCCACAGCGCCAAACACAGCGCCACAGCGCCAATCACAGGGCCGTAGTACCAAACACAGCGCCACAGTGCCAATCACAGGGCCACAGCACCAAACACAGCGCCACAGCGCCAATCACAGGGCCACAGCGCCAAACACAGGGCCACAGTGCCAAACACAGGGCCACAGCGCCAAACACAGCGCCACAGCGCCAAACACAGCGCCACAGCGCCAATCACAGGGCCGTAGTACCAAACACAGCGCCACAGTGCCAATCACAGGGCCACAGCACCAAACACAGCGCCACAGCGCCAATCACAGCGCCACAGCGCCAATCACAGGGCCACAGTGCCAAACACAGGGCCGTAGTACCAAACACAGCGCCACAGTGCCAATCACAGGGCCACAGTACCAATCACAGGGCCACAGCACCAATCACAGCGCCACAGCGCCAATCACAGGGCCGTAGTACCAAACACAGCGCCACAGTACCAATCACAGGGCCACAGCACCAAACACAGCGCCACAGCGCCAATCACAGGGCCACAGCGCCAAACACAGGGCCACAGTGCCAAACACAGGGCTACAGTGCCAAACACAGCGCCACAGCGCCAATCACACGGCCAACACCCAAATCCGAATCCAAATACCAACGCACAAAGGTCCGCAGACCGCGTGCCTGCCCTGATCAAAACCCGAATCTGAATTCCCAACCAACAAGGTCCGCAGACCACGTGCTTGCCCTGATCAAAACCCGAATCTGAAATCCCAACGAAAAGGTCCGCAGACCGCGTGCTTGCCCTGATCCAAACCCTAATCTGAAATCCCAACCAAAAAGGTCCGCAGACCGCGTGCTTGCCCTGATCAAAACCCGAATCTGAATTCCCAACCAAAAAGGTCCGCAGACCGCGTGCTTGCCCTGATCAAAACCCGAATCTGAATTCCACACAGCACCAAACACAGCGCCACAGCGCCAAACACAGCGCCACAGCGCCAATCACATGACCGTAGTACCAAACACAGCGCCACAGTGCCAATCACAGGGCCACATCGCCAAACACAGCGCCACAGCGCCAATCGCAGGGCCACAGCGCCAATCACAGGGCCACAGGCGAGAAGCATACTCACCCTCCCCAAGAAATACGTATCACCCAACATCAAATCAATGTATTCCGAGAGAACCGGAGCAGTGCCGGCTCCCGGAAAAGTCTTCCCTCACCGGCAAAAGCAGCGGGCAAGCCACCCCGCGGCCGCCTAAAGGGGCCAGTACGAGGTACGGGGGCCGGCGGTGGGGGTGCGTAGTCCTCCCGAGCGCGTGGCACATATAGCTCACGCCGTCATACCGGAGGTGACTGCCATTCTCCCTTGGGGAATACCTCCCTAAACATACACCGCTCAGACAATAACAATAACAATAACACACACACACACACACACACACACACACACACACACACACACACACACACACACACACACACACACACACACACACACACACACACACACACACACACACACACACACACACACACACACACACACACACACACACACACACACACACACACACACACACACACACACACACACACACACACACACACACACACACACACACACACACACACACACACACACACACACACACACACACACACACACACACACACACACACACACACACACACACACACACACACACACACACACACACACACACACACACACACACACACACACACACACACACACACACACACACACACACACACACACACACACACACACACACACACACACACACACACACACACACACACACACACACACACACACACACACACACACACACACACACACACACACACACACACACACACACACACACACACACACACACACACACACACACACACACACACACACACACACACACACACACACACACACACACACACACACACACACACACACACACACACACACACACACACACACACACACACACACACACACACACACACACACACACACACACACACACACACACACACACACACACACACACACACACACACACACACACACACACACACACACACACACACACACACACACACACACACACACACACACACACACACACACACACACACACACACACACACACACACACACACACACACACACACACACACACACACACACACACACACACACACACACACACACACACACACACACACACACACACACACACACACACACGCACACACGCACACACGCACACACGCACACACGCACACACGCACACACGCACCCACGCACCCACGCACCCACGCACCCACGCACCCACGCACCCACGCACCCACGCACCCACGCACCCACGCACCCACGCACCCACGCACCCACGCACCCACGCACCCACGCACCCACGCACCCACGCACCCACGCACACACACACACACACACACACACACACACACACACACACACACACATACACCACACCATGTCAATTCATGGTCCCAACCGAACACTATGATGTTGTTTCAATGCTACTGGGCATTACACACAGGGGCAGGTTCTGGCCTAAGTGCATATCGCACTGGTCGAGGGGCAATACAGGGATGCACCCCTGGCCTGCACCGTGGGCCTGCTATAATGGGGAGCGACCCGACCTGAGGACGCCAGTGTGGCCATACAGGCTCAACCGGGAGACCTGATAAAAATGGTGAAACATTACACACACACACACACACACACACACACACACACAGGCCCACTAGGGCTGCCCCCCTGCAGGGCCGAACACAGAACTGATGGTTTGCAGCAGTGGTAGAACGTAGGAATGTTGAACCTCGCAGTTTGAGCATGATTGGAATTGATACCTTGGCACACACACACACACACACACACACACACACACACACACACACACACACACACACACACACACACACACACACACACACACACACACACACACACACACACACACACACACACACACACACACACACACACACACACACACACACACACACACACACACACACACACACACACACACACACACACACACACACACACACACACACACACACACACACACACACACACACACACACACACACACACACACACACACACACACACACACACACACACACACACACACACACATACATACACATACACCACACCATGTCAATTCATGGTCCCAACCGAACACTATGATGTTGTTTCAATGCTACTGGGCATTACACACAGGGGCAGGTTCTGGCCTAAGTGCATATCGCACTGGTCGAGGGGCAATACAGGGATGCACCCCTGGCCTGCACCGTGGGCCTGCTATAATGGGGAGCGACCCGACCTGAGGACGCCAGTGTGGCCATACAGGCTCAACCGGGAGACCTGATAAAAATGGTGAAACATTACACACACACACACACACACACACACACACACACAGGCCCACTAGGGCTGCCCCCCTGCAGGGCCGAACACAGAACTGATGGTTTGCAGCAGTGGTAGAACGTAGGAATGTTGAACCTCGCAGTTTGAGCATGATTGGAATTGATACCTTGGCACACACACACACACACACACACACACACACACACACACACACACACACACACACACACACACACACACACACACACACACACACACACACACACACACACACACACACACACACACACACACACACACACACACACACACACACACACACACACACACACACACACACACACACACACACACACACACACACACACACACACACACACACACACACACACACACACACACACACACACACACACACACACACACACACACACACACACACACACACACATACATACACATACACCACACCATGTCAATTCATGGTCCCAACCGAACACTATGATGTTGTTTCAATGCTACTGGGCATTACACACAGGGGCAGGTTCTGGCCTAAGTGCATATCGCACTGGTCGAGGGGCAATACAGGGATGCACCCCTGGCCTGCACCGTGGGCCTGCTATAATGGGGAGCGACCCGACCTGAGGACGCCAGTGTGGCCATACAGGCTCAACCGGGAGACCTGATAAAAATGGTGAAACATTACACACACACACACACACACACACACACACACACACAGGCCCACTAGGGCTGCCCCCCTGCAGGGCCGAACACAGAACTGATGGTTTGCAGCAGTGGTAGAACGTAGGAATGTTGAACCTCGCAGTTTGAGCATGATTGGAATTGATACCTTGGCACACACACACACACACACACACACACACACACACACACACACACACACACACACACACACACACACACACACACACACACACACACACACACACACACACACACACATACACACAAACACATCAGAAAAACACCCCCATGGCAGGGCAATTGGCAATTGGCACACACCAGCACATTCGCCAGAACAATAATTGTGCCTCGCTGAAGGCCCAGCGTCAGTTTGACTGGGCAGTGTGCAGTGGCTGGTACAACCAACGGCATTGGCACATATCCGACGGCAGTTGGTACGGAGCTGATGGTGATTGGCCGGTATACAGCCGCAGGTGGATGTGGATTCAATCTGTGTGCGTGTGAGCTCTGCCCTAATCCACGTTGCATACTCGCTGCATGTTGACCTCCCCCTCGGCCCTCCTACAGGGTAGCAAGCTTCACCCACACAGATCCCGCAGGGCAGGTCCACAGGATATGCACCGGTGCGGAGCGGTGTCCAGATTCACTGCAATGGACACCAGATCCTTCCTTGCGATATCATGACACTGACACACATGGGAGGGGAGCAGTCAGTTTCGCCCTTTGGGAGATATCTGCACTGCAGTTCCATCGCCCTTGCCCAGGAGACTCCCTTTGTCGGACCATGCTTGTGAACCCCAATGCACTATGATGCCCCCCCTCCCCCCCCCGCCCATTGCCAAACGCACACATGACTGCAGTGTGAACAGCGCTATTGTGAGGTATTGATTGTATTGATGGTGAACGCTATTCATGGTTTGATAAGTTCTGGCCTCACACGAACATGCGTGCGCGCACATTCGGAGCGAAAAGTCACTAAGCAGACTGCAGTAAAAATGACCGTGTTTTGTATGTGTTTGTGTGTGTGTTTGCCCAAGGACTGCATGCATGAGCTGCTGTCCCTGCTCCCCCTCACCACAGAAAGGCGCCTAGTGCGTGTCGTGAACTGTTTTTGTGACTGGTTTTTGACACGAACCTGACGAGGCCAAGAGCACTCAGGCTGCTTTGATTGAGTGCCTGTTTGACGCGTATATAGTGTGTGTGTGTGTGTGTGTGTTTGTGTGTGTGTGTGTGTGTGTGTACATATGTGTGTGTGTGTGTGTGCATGTACGTGCATGCGTACGTGCTGTACAGTAAGTCTTTTGCACTATGGGAATGCAGGCGCGGGGAAATCAGGCGGTCATGACAGTCGCCAGAGTTGTGCCGTTGAGTCCCAACACCACACAGCCTGTGTTTGACAAGCATGCTCTCTAAGGACTTCCCCAAGGGTGGAGGGAACTGAAGCTTTTGGAATATTTGCCAAAAGGGAGCGCTCTGGGTGTGTGCCAGGCCAATGCCCATCCATGGACGCGCACGCGTTGTACATTGTCCAAGAAATATACACCAGAACAAAAAGAAATTCCGGGTATGTTGATCTGTTGACACCATCGCTCTCTACGAAGTGAGAGACTACGGCCCTGGCTCAATGTGCAAAGCGTGGTAGGGAATCCCACCCTTCTACTGTGGTTAAGGAGGAGAGGCATTACTCCCTCAGTCAGAAGTAGCAGAGCCCCGATGCTACTCCTGTCGCTTACCGCTGATAAAAACCTCAGTGCCCAAAAGGCATTTGGCCTTTTCATCGGCTGTGCAATGGGCTGTGCCCTCCACTGGTATTGTCCACCACTGCCCTCAATAACTTATAGGGATGGCCCCGACCACTGCTGGAACCGTTTAAGAGAAAGGACTGCCCTGCAGCCCGCCAGCGGCCAAGCAGCTGAAACCCTGATAAACTCTGTGCAACCAATCAGTGGACTGTGTGCACAGCGGCACATCTTCGAGGCCACAATGCTTCGGAAGCCCTGGTGCCTCTGTAATGAGTGGCCGTCACTCCATGTTCAAGTGGAAACCTGACACTTGGATGTCACCCTGAATCCCAACCCGAGTGAAACTGACCCATTGGGCCAGCAGCCGCGCTTCATTGGAGGCAACTGTTGACGCACTATACATCCAACAGACATTGCGACACTATAGGGCCAAGCAAGAGGCCCATTGGGTAAGGGCTAGGAAAGAGGTCAGCGACGGGGCCAAAAGAGGGAAAAGAGCGAAGTGACGTAGGGACAGGAGGATGAGTGAATGAGAAAACCCCGTCGGGCAGCACATGGAAGGGAAAGGGGGGTTGATCCAAAAAGAGGAATAGGCAGCACAGAGGAGAGGCGAGTGAAGCGAGAGACAGGAACGAGAATGAGTAGGAAGATAACGCCCAAGGTGAAAGGCATCGCAAGCTGACGTGTGGCCGAGAGGCATACCCTGAGGGTTGAATGTACCAATACCGGAAATTCGAGGGCTGTTTTTCAACGCCTCGAACAGACCGGCAGGCCAGACCATTACGGACCGTGGCATAGCCATGATTCCGCTCCCCGCATGGGGCCGTACACTGCATTGGAACAAAAGAAAACTGGGATGTGCCCCCCAGTGTCACAAGGCATTGGTATCCATCCCCCCCCCCCCCCCCGGTGTCACAGGGCATTGGCACATGCCCCCCCCCTGTCGCAGGCGACAAGTTCAGAAATGATTGGTGTCCTGCCGCATGGGTCCCTGCTCTTACATCTGGTGGCCTCTGGCATCCTGTCTTGCCCCCAGCGCCCATTCTTACGGGAAGGCAGCCGGAGGGAGGCAGGGGGTGGGCGCCCCACCGCCATCCAAACAGCTCTCGGCATCAGCAACAGCTGTGGGCAGTCGCTGTAGGTTGAGGCTGCAGGGGTAGTTGAAACGTAGGTCTGTGGCAATTGTGGACCTGTGTCAAGGTGTTTAGTTGAGGGGGAGCGTTAGCGTGCCGGGCGCGCGCCGGGCATCTTTTTTGACCCGTGCCCCACCGGTGACCTTTTAGGGGGTGCACTAAGCGCAGTGCGTGCGCAGTGCAACTACTTGGACGTCTAGCCGTCCTAGAACCCCATATTTTGTGATACTATGGGCATTATTGTTGTTTGAAAAGGGGTATTTTGATGCTTCTTTCACATTTTCACAGACTCCATGCCCATCAGATCTATTGGTAGGATATGGAGTGCCGACCTGTGGAATCCTAAGTATGAGTCGCATGTTTATAAAATGACTGTTGCCGTTGATATGTTGGCACTATTATATGGATTTGCCCCTTGGCCCCCGGACATCGGCTGATGTTTTCATTTGGGATGGGTATGGACCTTCTTGTACCCGAGGCGATTTCTTTGATTTGGAGTTGTTGAATTCACAGCTATTGCCTTATTATGCAATGTGCTTTGTCGGGAAGGTGTGCAGTCCAACGTGGTCTACTTGGGGGGCTTCTCCATGAGAGGGTAAATCTGGGGCTGAAGTCGGGATAGTTAATAGAAAAGTCGCACGCCGGGCGCGCGCCAGGCAAACGGAACGGGGCCGCGTGCTCCCGCCCGTCAGATGGTTGTTGGACTTATACTGTGCCCGTGTCTTGGGGGAGCGAAGTCCAGGGAACCAGCCAAACATTCCCCCTAAGTTTTGCTTGGCAAGTGAACAAGGATGGCAGGATGCCGAATGTCTTTTGTAGCCTACAGTCATTGTGCCTCATGCACACTGGGAAGCCTATGGGCGTGGCAGTCTCCCACTGCAAACCCTGCATAACCTGGTTTCAGATTCAACTATTCCTCACTACGTGTCAGATCCGCTACCACACCCATTGTGGGATCATCGTAGCACTGGACAGCTCTGAACCTTGATCCTGAGAGGCTATCTCGAGTACTGTGAACTGAGCAGGCTACGCCAGCTCATCTTAGTCTGAACCAAAAAAAAAGGTTGCAGGATGCCGAATTGATTTGTTCAGGGCCAACACATCAGCAAGAAAGTGCAGGGGGGGATACCGTAAGCAAGGCTATGGGTTCGTCTTAGCCCGGGGGGGTTTCCCCAGGGGATTGGGGACAGGTGTGCAAATGTTCAGGAGAATCTATGTAGATGCGCAGTTTGGCGGTCCTCTGGCTCCTGGGGCACCAAATGTCTTGGGATGAGACTGTAGCCTTTTGTCATTTTGGGGCTGTTATGGTTGGCACCATGGGCCATCTATTGTTCTGCCTTGGCCCCTTTCCTTTGGGGCGGGCTGAGTGTTGGTTTGCGTATAAACGCGCTTGGAGGGTGGTCAAAGGTCCCAGGTGCAGCGCTTTGGTGCAAATTGTGCGAATAAAACTGCACTCCGTGTCTGTTACTTGGTGCCATTGAGCACCCCCCTGTCAAGCGACGCTTTTTGTGATGCCAGGAGCTGTCACAACAGACATATAGAGGGTGCTCCTGCCGCGGTGCGCAATTTACCGCACCCACTCGGCAGCAACTCGTGTGGAAAAGCACGCCACATTATACAAACTATCAACATAAATGAACATACTTTTTGCTCGGTTCTTGAAGAGTATTGTTTCTCAACCCCTTGGGCCTTTGATGCCTCTGCTTTCCATCCGCTCTCTGAGCATGTATTGATAGCCGGTGGTCCCCTGGATACTGTGCTGTACTACCCCCTTCCCCCCTTGTGCTATGGCCTTTTCTAAGCTAGACGCAAAGGCCCCCAATATGCAAGAATATGCACATGGGGGGGTACAGGGGGGAGGGTACGGGGGGTGCACGGGGGGGGGGTTACGGGGGGCTGGGGGCGACTTCGTGTTGATTATGGGGGCATTGTGTTGGGCGTGCCAATCCCCGAAAAAGACATCCCAATTGCCTGACGTCCCACGGGTTATGCAAACCTGGCAAAAGCCCTACGTGCGCAGGCCCTGGGCCATGCTTTGAGGCAGGAGGTAGGAGTTGCTGCAATGCACATATCTCTCTGCCTTGTGCACGTCTGCCAGACTAGACCTGTCGGCTGCATCAAGTGTGCCACCACTGTCCTCATCAAACACAATTATTTGTCTTTCCCCTCCGCGAGTGTATGCCAAGCCTGAGTGCCTGCCCGCCAGCCAGGTGGGTCTGGCAATATATTACCCGGTACATACCTCTGCATGTCTCCTTACATGTCCGTCGAGTGCATGCAGCGACCCAATTGCAGACGTGTTGCATGCACATTGATGTGTGTTGATGAATGCACCTTGATTGCAAGAGGTTTTCTCAAGTACCTTACAGTGAGCAGGCAACGCCAGCTCACTTTCGTCTGCTCCCCCCCAAAAAGAGGTGTTGCATGCATGTGTACATACAGTCATGTGTGGGATCATGTAGAACTGGACGGCTCTGAACCTTGACCCCGAGGAGTCCGTCTGGAGTGCCATACAGTGAGCAGGCTACGCCAGCTCATGTTCATTTTTCCCACCGACCCAAAGAAAAAACTGTGCATATGATTCGCCCGAGCCATGGGGGTCTTCATGTCGGCATTATGGGCAGCACACACTTGCGGTGTCGGTCAGACTGACAAACGGGGCACTTGGGCCGGATCCTTTGCGGCAGCGATGGCCCAAGTTAGTCTCCATAACCACTCCGTAGCTGAGTGTACGTTATCCCAGGCAGACCGGAATCCCAACAGCGTCGTTTTTGTAGTGTGCACCCGGCTTACCACTATGTCCACTACTTCGTGCACCCGGTGTGTTTGCGGCAGCCAAAAGGGTGTGCCTGGTGTGTATCTCAGACATGAACAGTGTCCATCCCACGGTCGTTGTGACGTCTGCACTGCATTGGTTGACCACAGACACCATGAAGCAATTGATTGCTTCTTCTACCTCACGCTTGTATGTTTTCCGTCTCCCGTACCACCCTCCATGACATGTATCCAGTACCATCCCCTGACCCCTGTTCCCCCATCCAATTGGCCCCCCATTTGTATGTGGGTTGCACTGCATGTGGACGGGTGCGGGCAGTACAGTGCGCCAAATCATGAGACACGTAATTCCGCATTGTGGGGGCAGCTGGGGACGGTGAACGACAACAGAAATGCCCTGTACTGAAACCCGCTACTCTCGACTTGATGGCGCATCGTTGGTGATACGCTGCATCCACCCGCAAAAATGTGTTGCTGTTGTATAATGCCACTCTGAATGTCATCATCCTTGCCTTAGTACGATGGCTGTGTTGCTGATCCAAATATTGGTGAGAGGCCATGTGCAGCTGAGATGTTAACTTGGCAATGGACCACACCGCAGTTTCATATGATGCTCATTGCCTGTGCATTGCCCTCGTGACATACTTTTGTTTTTCTTGGCAGCCCTGAGCAGCTGCTTGAGCAATCACAAAGGAGCCCCTGCAAGCATGGCTGAAGCCACTCGATGGCAAAATCACAGGGCTGGTGGGGAAAACCATGCTTATGCAATAAACATAAGTTTAGTTCACAGTGACCGGCTGTCCTTTCCAAACTCGCTGAGTTTTTAGTTTAACCCAACGAGGGTCACCTTAGTTAAACAGGTGGAACTTGACAATGGAAAGGCGGAGGATGAATAGCCTCAGGCGCAACCAGCAGCGCTAGCGCTGGTACCAGGGATGCAATCTCTGCCGGATGACACAGCACGAGAAGTGGCTAACCTTGTGGCCCTCACAACATATAAGGGGACAACGATGCTCTGTGCACGCACTGGGTGATGGTTAGGGGTGGCCGTGCAATGTGGGAGGTTTGGACCGCATAGCCTGCGAGAGACGAGGGGATTTCTGAAGGGAGATTTTCTGGGAAGGGGCAGGTCCCTACTGGCGCAACACAACGTGATCGAGTTGAACCCTTGGCCGCGGCTCTAGCCGTGGCACCCCTGCATTTGTGAACTGAATACAGTGCTACACTTGGGATGTCCACGACTCACTGATTGGGACCCTGGTACCCGTGGCAGACCTCGTCTGCACTCGCATGACAACCAACATGTGTCGTCACTTGTCCCCACAGGTTCCTTCATTCATTCATTCTGTGGCGGCTTATACCCCCGCCTGGGCAAGTCCGCGTGTGTCCGAAAGAAATGGTATGGAGAGATAGGGTGTAGCCGTAACATAGGAGGTGAGGATGGGCGAGGGCCTGGGTTCAGTGCTGTTGATGTCAATTACGTGTGACACCAGGTGCGCTGAGCGAAAAAGGCCAGTTCTGCCCTAGGAAAAAGTGGTTCGCGAGGTATGCGGTGCGGAACCAAGGAAAAAATAAAAAAAGGCAAAATGCAAACAAGTTTGATGGCCTCTTTAAGGCTGGGTACCTGGTATGACCTGAAAAAGGGAAAGAATTGGGTTATCATGGCGCCGCCTGAGGTGTGCCAAGAGATGCGCTGGGACGTCCTGCGGGAGGTTATCTATCACACAGGGCTAAAGGGCGCAGCCTGTGGTGTGCTGTAGTGCGCATTGTGTGTCAGACTGTGCGTCCTGGCGAAGCCAGGAGAGTTCAGGAGGGTCTCTGTCGCAGAAGGGAATAAAGTTGCCCCCCCCCCTTTTTACGAGATTGCAGTCGGAAATACACCAAAAATGACCTTGGACGAGGCACAGGCAAAAAACAGCAAATAACGAGGTGTGTGTGTGCTGTGTCACTGTGCTGGACTCTTGTAGGTCTGTGAAAAGGCATTGGGAGTGTTAAATTACTTCATTACCACTTGTGGGCATGCATAACCTGCATGCAGTCTCTGGTTATGGTTTCTGCGGCTGTACATAACGTAGGCCACTGCCTAAGTGCGTCTTCTTTGTTCATAGCTCATCTGCGTGGGGGGATTCTTTTGGCGACGGAACACAAATAAAAAAGAAAAAGAGGAGCACGCTTGAAGCGGACAGGCGCTAGTCCCCGAAGAGAGGGCAAGGAAGAGAATGAAGACAGAGTGGGAAGGTGGGCAGGAGTCACAGGCAAGAGCAAAGCAGCGGCAAGGCGGGTGTTCTCAGAGGCGCCGGTAACGGTTGCTACTCCCCGGTTGACACCTCTTTGTGGTGGTGACCCGACGTCTTTCTCTTGTGCCTAGTCCGGGGCAGCTAGGCCATCCATGCAGCACCTAGCGCCCACAACAACACTCACGGGTGCATTGTCCCAGTGGGAGTGGTGGCCCATAGTATGGCAAGACTGAGAAGACCTCGAAGGGCTGAACAAGTGGGGGTGGTGGCGGTGAACACCCTGAGGAGTCTATTTGGACCAATGCAAGCAAACTAGAAGGGCACACATTTGCAGCTTGAACAAACTGCCGCACACGTCCAAGAAGAGAGTGAAGATGCAAATTCGCAGAACAGCAAAAGGGCATGGGGAAATGGGACAAAAAGCGAATAGGGAGAAGGAGAAGAAAGAAGCGAAAGAAGTGAATGAAGCGAAAGAAGGAAGCAAGAAGACAAGCGAGGCAAGGACGGGAGTGCACAGTACACGCCACCATTTCCAGAGGAAATACCAAAGTGACTATCCCTCCCTGGGGCAGGGGCCATGAGCAACGGATACTAAGCTCGCATATACCCCCGTGACATAGGAAAAGTTGTTTTTAGACCGGGCCGACTGGGTTACACCAGTTCTCATGTATGCACACACAGCATCAACACATTGCGGCGGTAGCCAGGGCACTTCGTGCTTCTGCCGACAAGTCGACCGCTGCACATTTTGCTAGGAAGCACGCTTTCCATCATGAGTGAGGGTGCCATTTTTTCGAGAAGACGTTGGCAACCGCGCGTACATCTCGCACAAAACCTTGCGTGTCAAACCGATAAAACACACACCTTTTAAACAAGTTTGGTGTCAAGGAACGGACCATGGACCGTGAATTCGGTGACCAACAGTCTAGTAGCCTTGCATCAGACAGTTGCGACGGGTCACCTAAATTTCTTTCAAAGGTCGGCTCTCTCACGCCATAATTGGGGGCACATAAGAAGTAGACCTGAGATTCAAGGAAAGGTAGCCCTCAGCCCTCAACGGAGATGACGGTCGTTAAATGGTTCGCTTGACCCGGGAAAGGAAGGCATGGGGTTCAGTGGTGAGTGGTGAACGCAGTGCGTTGTCGGTTTATCCTTGTACCTCCTAGGTGCAGAGTGTCACCCAAGGTACCAAAGAACAATTAGAAAAAAATAGTTTCACAAGGCTTGACTTTCCAATGTTTTTCTTCTTCGGGAGTCATCCTAGGCACACATGTACTCGCACCGGACCTGTATGAAACTGTTTAGTGGAGCCAGCGCCTATGCATTCGCTTGAACACAATGCGGAGACGACATTTTGATTAAACAAAAATGGGCGTTGAACGTGCTAGATCCATGGCACAATCCTCACATTTGCAAAGCTAGCTTGGGATCTTCGCCACACCGATGCAAAGTGTCGGTGATCTTGTGCACTTATGGGTACGCGCCGACAACGGACATGCTACCACCTTTTACCGTGAGGGTGTTGTGGTGTGCCACGAAAGCATCTGCATGAAAGCCCCCCCCTTTCTTACCCAAGAACCAATTTCCATACCCTGGGGTGTTGTAGGGTTTGAGCTATAAAAATTTCTTCAATTCAGCATTACTAAGTGGTATGACCTGAAAAATCCACCCTTTTGTGCTTTCTAGCCCATTTTGCAACCATGGTTCAAAAGGCAGTTTCCTACGAATGCGGGGGTTTCGTACTTTTCTATGTACGAAAGGGTCCCCTTTCGTACTCCTGGTTAGCTATGAAAGGGGTACAAATATCTCTTTTTCGTATCCCTTTCGGAGGGGTTTTCTTGCTACAGGGGAGGCAACAATTTCAGACCACTTTAATTCTAGATCCCAAAATTTCGGACCCACTTTCGGGCCTAAATTTTGGGTGCAAAACCAGTCCCCCTCTGCCCACATTATAGAGGGCCACAATAAAGGGGATGTTGAAATCAGCGCGGAAATTGACGTGGGGTACCTTTACAAAAAAAACTAAAAGACGTTGCATTGTAATGCCAAAGGTGGTGTAGTTCAAAACATTTTGGCAAAGAAGAAGGAAGCATTGCAAATAGTTGTGAGAAGTAGCGAACGTTTTCTAAAAAAAGGAGAAAAGTTTTGAAAAGTTTTGGTAATTTTCAAAGTATTTGGTAATAGGGTAAAAGGTAATATTTCTTTGTTCAAAACTGAGCTAAGAGCATTCTGATGTCCTCTAAAAAAAGAAGCCTAGATTGAAGTTTTGATGACAAAACTAGCAGTTTGAGGGCTTGTTGGTATGAGATTTTGGTGCTGAAACGGGTAAAAATGGCAAGGTGCCTAAATTTAAAGTGTATGAAATTGTTGCCCCCCCTGTACCTATGGAACTTTCGTATCCTCTACCTAATAGTCTGGGTGCGTCATTACTTGGTCTAGTGGTCTCCTACGTTTGATTGCGTTCCCCATCTGCGAGTTCAAATTCCAGTTGACGATAAAGGATGACAAAATGGGTGACAATAAGGACGATGAGACGGGCGACGCCACAAGACGGCATTGGAACCTTGGGGTGCTGAAGAAAGGCTTGCCTATTTTCTCTGCGCAAAGGAGTGCCCGAGCTGATCTACCCGTGGGTGCACGAGGCAACAATCAGGGTAGCATGACATGTAAAGGCGCTGAAGACAGGTTTTTTTGTGTTCCATGGCCAACCAAAGCGTGGGGCCCACACCTTAGTTCAACGATGAGGCAGCAAAGGAATGGAAAATTTATGTATCAACAACCAACCTTTTTGAGAATCTGAGGTTTTAGTATTCTTCCACATGAATGCACCCAATCATCGTACCTTCATGCACATGACATGTTACAATGGAGGGGGGGGTGTACAACCAAACCCTGTCTCTGCTATGTGTGTTGGTGGTCCAAGGGCATGCCCCCTAGATCCATGCCACCCATTCCCGAGTTCGAACCCTCCCTCTCCATGTTGGCATTCCCACATGTGCTACACACATGTGCTTCAAGACAGTGCCACGGATTTTATCCATGTCGCGGCACGTGCCGCGGCACACTTTCCGATGCCCCCCCCCCCCCTCCGTGTCATGGTGGCACGGCCGGCACAGCTGACGAAAGTGACACAAGTGCCAATCACCCTCGTACACGAACCATTGCATTGCGTACCGTGCTATCGCCCCCCCGGGCCAAGACCCCCCCCCCCCCTCCGTGGCTGGGTAAGCTCCCACAGGTCCGGCACCATCGGCGAAGCGCTGGTGCAAGAGGGCTGTGAGCATTTTGAGGTCAAAACTGTGCACACTACACACCGGCGCTGAGGACAGACAACACAAATAGGAATGGACAATGCAAAGGATTGCCCAAAGGAACTTGGCCACCAGCCCCCAGCTTTTTAGGGTAGGGGGGGGGGTCTCTGGTTCCCGGGTGCATGGGGGCTCTTTCTCTTCCTTTTCAATCGGATCTCACGTCCCTCCCTCTAGGCTTTCCGCAAAAGCAAACCAAGGTCCAGAGAATGGTTGTTTAGCAAATGCAATAGACCTCGCTTGGTGTAAATGGGCCTCATAATGGACCATCCACATAAAAGATGTCCAAGTTCAAGTTTGAATGCACTGTTTCCCTTTTCCGTTGAAGTTATAGAAAAAATATAGAGGTTGCTGTATCCACTTAGGATTACAGGATTACAAGCTGCCCTATGGACCCATGTCCTCGGTACCCAACCAGTGTTCTCCCAAGCCTGGGCAAAGCTTTGTTGAGCTTCCTTGGTTGCAGCAAATGCTATGTCACTCAAATGGACTTTTGACCGCCAAAAACCATACGAGCGATAAAAGGAGAGTAAAGTTCTATGACGCAGGCAACCCAATGTTCCTTCCTCAAACATCAAAGTCCGAACAACCCACAGCTTGGATGTATACTCTTCTTCCGTACTTTGCATGGGGTGGTGCCCAGGCCTTGAACATCGTTCGAACTGGTCTACATTAAAAGGAAAAAGCTTGGCGAGGCCTCTCACACTTCCAAACACCCAAGTAATGGCATTTCCCACTGGGTCCGTCAAATCACCACCAAGGCTCATCAAGCACGAAAGGCAAATGTTGCCCGAAATAAATACATCAATGGGGTGGTCCTTGTGGTAGTCCTGTTTGCCTGTACCAATGCCCGCACGGAGGTAGCCAAGCACAACAGGGAACAATCCTCTTCCCAACACCCCTTGCAGGCGGCGCTTGCCTTGTCCATCATTGCCCTTGGGCAAATGAATGTGGCCGGGGTCAGGTTTCTTGAATTCCTGAGTTTTCAGGGTCTCCAAAACTTAGGCCCTTAGCTTGTCGTCGTCGGGGGGTCTACCATCGCGAGTAAAATTTTGAAAAATCCCCTGCCAGTCTTTTTCCTCCACTGCCAATGCCTCCTCTGACATGGCCATGATTTCCTCCTCCGTTCCAAATTCGTGCACCACAAGCTCCTCATCCACATCCTGCCCCAAACTTGGGGCTCGTCCTCGGTGGTGGTAAGGGGTCCTGTCACCAAAGCAGATGCTACCTGCCACAACCCCACCTGCATGCCCAATCAGGGGCTGTGGGGTCAATGCACCAAGGGCCAAAAACTTGGATCGTCTGTAGGCCACTAGGGTAGTTTGACCACTAAGGTCGTCAATCCACATGCTATCTGGCTCGATGGTGAGGCTGTACAAAGTGCACTGCTTGTGCAGGTCCTCTTTTTCAACCATCCTAGTGTTGTATTGTTATGACTTTTTCCCCTTCCCGCTGTGGATGTTCAAGGCCCCATCGGCCGCCACCACCCCATAATTCTGCCTGTGACCAACCTTCTCCGGCAGCAGTTCCTGCAAACATTCCAACAAATCATCCACAGCCGGACCGAGGAGGGCAATACTAAAGGCGAAGAGATGGGGGTTGTGATTGTCGGAGGCCCCAATGAAGTTGGTTGGAGGCAAGGGAGCATCTCGCCATGGTGATGCGGCCAAACATGGCACCGACATCAAAATGCGGGAGGGTCCGCAACTCGTCGATAAGACAGACTTGGGTGACCCTGCCCTACGGGCCATGGAAAGCCCCTTGCCCAACCTGCTGGCGGCATGAGTCCACCTTCTGTTGCAAGAGGTCTTGGGCGGCGGACATTGTGGTGTAAAGGAGGCCCCCTAAGATTAGGAGAAGAAAAATAAGATGCGAAGGTCCGGCAGAATAACAACGAAAAGATGGGATGGGACAGCAGCAATATCTAATCATGTGCGATTGCTTAAGTTAACTGGTTAATTTCTGGAAACCAAAAAACACGAAAGGGTACACGAAAGGGGTACAAAAGGGTACGAAAAGGTGTACGACACGGGTATGAAAGGGTGTACGAAGGGGTGGGCCCCTTTCGTAGGAACACTACGAATGCCCCCTGTCGTATATGGTTTTCGTACACCCTTTCGTGCCAAAAAGGGTGTTGTGATAAAAATGATATCTCTAACATAGGCACGCGCAACAAAGAAGTAAAGGCACCAAAAGACATCCACATGTACCAAGTTAAAAAAGTCCCTGCGTTGTGTCCGTACTCAAAATGTAGGTGGGTTACAAAGCAAGATGCCAAATATCAGAGGCGCCAACTCACGCCACTGCATGGCATGGCTTCCACAAAGACAACTAGAGCGCCAAACGAATAGTCACGAATCCTGGCGCATTTGAGAAAAAAGCTCCAAAAAAAAAGCATACGATACCGGTGACTAACTTTGACCCGCACCGCGGGGACCCGGACCAAAACCACGTGTCCCTCCACGCCGGCCAACTTGCCGGGCCCTCAACTGCCAAAGAGCAAGGGGCCCAAGCAAAAGCCTGGGCACCGTGCTACGCTATGCAGATACTTTGGATGTGGCTGTCGACTAGGTCAAGAGAGCGAAGGACGCCTGACTGTCCGGGTGGTGTACAAATGAAATTCAACTGATTTGCCACAAGAAGTTCAACAACACTGCCTCAACTCGGCAGGCAAGCCCAAGTCAAATGTCCCTCAGGATCTATGGCAGCTCGCATGATGCAGGTCAGATCGCCTCGTGGAAAAGGTGTTGGCATTGCCGTGTGTGTGTCATTGGGGGAACGTTTGCCCGGTGCGCTACCTTCGTATTATCTTATCTCTAGCCCCAAGTCTATCCTCACACTGAGAGACGGCACTAGACTGCAAACCTTTCCTGCAAAGCACCTTGAATAAGCGGAAATATCAAAATTCAACAACACAAAATGTCACCCACCACTTCCAACCACCACCCTTGCAATCGTCATAGGTGGAGTTGTCACACGGCGCGTGCACGGTTCAATGTTTTTGGAATATGCACCAAGCTTCTACCCCGTTGAACAGCCCCCACAGAACCACACCCAAGGTCCCAATTTCTGCACCCTGCAGCCCTTGCTGGCATACCAGGAATTTTTTATTTTTTGCTCTCATGCTTGTCACAGGTCCCAGTGTCCTAATTTCTGCATCTTGAAGTGTTGTGAAGGGTTGTGCCCATGTGGGAGGGGACGCACAGGGGTTTATTTTCAGTGCAGTCTCCACCACGCTCTCTCAGACCCTGTGAGTGCCACGGTGTCATCTCGCACCCCCCTTTCTGGGTGAAAAACCCCTCCCCTCTTACCGGAGCACTCAGCCAACAGGATGCACCGTTTCATAGAAAGAAAGGAAATTTTGGAAAAGGAATTTTTCAAAAAGGGGGCAACCAATGGTCAACCAACAGCTGACTAGCTGTCCTGCATCCACAACAACCATGAAGAACCCAATTTTCTGGATAAAAATCAGGCGCTCTGGATCTGGGTAATGAACACGGTGCGCGCACGGATCAAGCAACACCCCCAAAGGATGGGCCAAATTCTTAGACACGGCGAGAAGGTACTCCAAATTATTTGGTGGGGTGGGGGCAAAAACAGGCACGGGTGGGGAATGGTAAAAAAAAGATGCCCGGCGCGCTAATACACCCCCGTTGGCATGAAGTAGACCTCATACTGCAGGCAGGATGCCACTGGAACACAGAACCCGTGGGCACTGTGCATGGGCCATGAACAGCATATTATGGCATACTCTAGCCCGCCCGCCATGGCGGGCTATGCCTGCTCGGCTTGCTTTCACTCTCTCGCGTTTGTGCACAGAGCAGTTGCGCAGGGTGTCCCTTGTCCAGGAGAAGCTGAAATGCACCGCGCACTGCACCGCGCCCACCGCGCGCGTCAGAGGATGCAACGCTTTAGTGCAATGTACACGCTTTCGGAAGGTAGGCAGGGACACGGGAAAATACATGAAATGGGACACTTTTGTGCATGCATCATCACCACTTCCCCCCAGATAATGCCCCCAAAGTGTGTTTTACCCATGCACACCAATAGCATCCCCCAACCATTGCATACAGTGCACACTGGCCATGTTTCAGCAACTTTTAGTGTGGGCATACATTGTGCGCGCCGGGCTGACGCCGCACCGCGCGGTCAGCACCCTCAATAACAGACCGAAACACAAACCAAACCCCTCAACGCACCACATGCAACGGCCCAACAACGGAATACTTTGCAAGTATGGTGCGACTAAGTTGCACCATCGTTGCAACTGAGTTGCAACTAGCTGTGGCTGCACGTGTGTGCATGCTGTTGTGTGACAACCATCATCTTCACCGCAGCACACCTATTCACAAAGAGCGTTGCGGGCAACGCTGCTGATGTAGAGTCCGGGATGCTCTTCCCGAGAGCCTGATGAACCACACCCCTGAGGTGCACACAGGCCTGATAAACCAAAGGCATTTAGAGGTTTCATTGTGCGCTGTGCGTGCAATGACCATGGGACCTGCCGTTCCTCATCATTCACATATGTGACCCATCGCCACAGGGCAGTCTGTGGGCGAGAAATTGCAGTTTTCTCTGGTGTTTGATGCGTTGCAGTGCAGCTGCAGCTGCCATGCCGAAGCGATACTTGCGGAAGGGTTCGTGGAAGTATTCTAATCATGAAATGCCGACATCAGGGGAATAATGCGCCCTCTAAGTGCGTAGAGAGCCAAGGAAATCTCCCTTGCACTCTGTACAGGTAAAGGCAATAGAACAATCCACCAGCATGCCACCAAGTGAGGCGAGCGCAAATCTGCTGCCGGCCATGGACGTTACAGGAACGGCGACTCCGCAATGCATCGTGTGTTCCATCGCACTAGAACATAGAACATCGAAGAAGAAAATTAGAAACAAGAAACGGATGTACATGCGTCTGACCGGTAGTCTTGGACAGTCCCCCCCCCCCCCCCCCCTGCGGCCCCTGCTCAACTCAATTCTCGGTTCAATGCAGCCTAACACAGCTCGTCCAGCACCCCTCATCAAAAGCCAAATACGAGTTGACGTGGCCGTTTTTTCGCGTTCTGCCAGCAATGTGACTGGCCCCTGCCGGGGCACGATGAAGCGTCGCTGACTGCGCCCATCCGAATGGCTATTCGCAGGGGCCCATGTAGTGGGCGGAACGGTCACCGTGGGTGCCAAACAGAAATGCATCGACTGCAGAAGACTTTGCATTGCTCTGACCGCTGCCAGCCCACACACACACCCACACGTATGACGCGAGAAACAGGCACTTAGAAAGGCGCTGAGTGCTCATTTCTTGTCAGGCCGTCCAGCAGTCAAACAATAATGACCATGGGGGGCGTTTTCGCACAGCGCGGGCACAGCGCGTGCACAGCGCCAATTATTACGGTGATTATCCAGGTAACAACCCTGAAAACCACCTGCGGAATCATGCACAATCAATTCAAAACTCAAAAATTCAAACATCTGATGCTTGCCATGGGTCCCAGGGACCTAAATTCTGCCCCCTATAGCCCCGTCCACTGCAGCAGCCATTCAATAACGTCCTTTCAATCTTCTGAACTTACCAAACTCCCGGTGGTGGAGAACAGCCAACTTTTCGCACAGCGCACACACAGCGCACGGTACGCCCCCATGGGCGGCTAGGCGCCTTTCTGCAGCGTGACGGACAGGCAAGCAGGGCAACATCCTCATCCCCAGAAATCCGGTATCCCACACACACACTATTGCGAGACAAACGGGCAACAACTCAGTTTCCGAGTGTCAGAATCCTCGTCAGTTGGACATCAAACAAGACAGAGCATGTCCGATGCCAATAGGCGCCGAAAAAAATAGACACTCAGAAGCCACACACACACACACACACACACACACACACACACACACACACACACACACACACACACACACACACACACACACACACACACACACACACATAATGCATCGTTCCCTTGTCCGCTGTGGCAAAAGTGAAGTTGATTGCTTAACTCGAATTCTCCATCAGCGGCCTCCGCTGCTGGTGGCGCGGTGCCGCTGCACTTTGACGCAGTAGACCACAGAAGATAGGTTTTGGGACGCAATGAATCCCGCGCTCTTGACAAGCGACTGCCGGGCGGCGGAGGGGCAGAGTGCAGTGCAGTCCTGCTGCTGTATGCTGTGAGTGTCACTGCTTGGGCTGCCAGCCGAGGTTCTGCGGGCACTTCCAGCTCCACTTCCACCTCCAGCCCCCCTCTATCGCAAGCAGAGAGGCAGAGTAAAGTGCCGCCGATTGAAGTATGGCCTACCCAAGACAACCAACAAGACAACCACCCGACGACGGGCACAGCACATGGGCTGTGAGTGAGAGATCACTCCCTTCGTTGATGCAATTGTCGGGTTGTTGCCAGCCGACCCGATGTTCGGGTGCTCCCACATTGCACACAGGCAATCAAGTCAAAATTCTGCTGAAGTTCTGATGCACATGTCTGCTTCTCTGTCGAGTCCTTCTTCCACCCATTGCCCTGAGCGAGAGTCCAAAATGTGTGTTTGTGCACAACCGTTGGGTGTCGACCTTCAATCTGATGGGCATGTTCTCCCCCTGCAGGGCAACGCAGAGGTTGTGCACATTTCCAGTGCACAGTGGAATGTAATTCCAGAATCTGTACACATGATACGTCCTATCTACACGCTACCTTTTTTACCCCTGGCCTGTGTAGCCCCCACCCCCTGCCCACCCCCTGTGGGAACAACAGCAAAGTCCCAAAAACTTGCGGAAACAACACCGACTGTTGTTCGAACAAGGAGGGGGCCCCAAAGTGCGGTGCGCGTGGTGCGATACACGGTGCGCGGGCGGTGCGCTGTCTTTTGGGCACTGCCGTTTTTGCTCGTTCAGGCGACAGCCCCAAATATTCCCCTTGTGCTTTTTCTCAGCACCGCACTGGCCCCATAACCCCATCCCGCCGGTGAACCCATCCGCCGTGGCTGCTGCATAGGCTGCCAAGCCAGGTTGCGATGGCTGCCAAGCCAGGTTGCGATGGCTGTCGCGATGGTGGACGGTTGTGCTATGCTTACCCCTTAGGCCACCACGTCTTGGGGGCGTTCACAGTGCGCGCACAGCGCCAATTATTACGGTGTTTATCCCAGGAACACGCCTGAAAACCACCCACCTACAGAAGAGTAATTCAAAACCGTGAAAAACCGGGTATAGCGGCTTGTCCTTGTCCCAAAAGTTCAGATGGGTTGTCCCAAATTCTTTTGGATACACCTTGCGCTGCCGCTCTCCACAGTTACGAACGGTAAACGGCCGTGGGTCGGAATGTGAAACATGTGCCTCTGCTTGGGCAGGAAACAATCCACTTTTCGCACAGCGCGCGGGAAAATCCGAAGCACAGCATGCGCCCGGGGCGCGCGCGGGGCGATACGCGGTGCGCAGGGCTCCCCCGAGGGGCTTTTCTCGCGGGGCGGGGGGGGGGGTCCCAAGGGGTATTAGGGTAGGCTCTTGAGGATAGGGTCCCGGACCCCACATCAGCACTGTTGCCTGGAACCCTCCATCCCGATGGACTTGTGTGTCCATGATGCATCCTATTTACATGCTACACCCCCCCTCTGCCGGATCGCGCCCCCAAAAGGGGATGGGGGGTGACAGGAGCCCTGCTGGATCAGGGCCACTCTCAAGAAGAGTGCGGATCGTGGCTGAGGATCCCTCACCGTCGCAGAGCCCCAGTCAAGAAGAGCGTTGATTGTAGCGACGTATCCCGTGCCATCGCGGGGGCAAACTCAAATGAAGGAGAGACCAAACAACACCACATTTGCCGCCATCGCGGCGTGGGAGGGGGGCAAACAAAGAGAGAGAGTGCATTTGTTCATGGAGAGTAGGCCTTGGGCTTGAAGGCTATTGGATCTCTATCCCTGTGCCCCAGTGACGTGGGAGGGGGACAAACAAATGAACGCTGTGGCAAGCGGTGGGAACTGCAGACGCCTGGCCCGCCCAGACGTCCACAACCCTAAGACAACCCCCGGCAATGAAATGACTGGGGACGGGCCCTTTCCGGTTTTTGTGGAATAGTGCCGGCGCTGTCCGCAATCCACTGCAACAGCCCCCCCTCGGGGGCAGCGCGCATTCCGCGGCACCGGCACAGCCCGTACCCGTGCCACTCGCTCCCCCCTGCCCATTCACACCGCTGCGGGGGAGGCAGCAGCCAGGCGGCCCCTGGTGCCCCTTCCCCGCCGAGAGCGCAGCGATGCCGTGCTGGCCCTTTGCCGTTTGGTGCTGCCGTGGGGCTTGTGACGGAAAACAGACCGACCTGAGAGGGTCACATAGGGCCCGGGCACCACAACGCCTCTTTGGCCTCACAAATATTCCGGATGTTGGTGGACTGTGTACAGGGGGTGTAAAACGGAAATGGGCTCGGAGAGCCCGGAACAGGCAGGAGTCGCACGACACATGTGATGCAGAGCACAAGGGGGTGTGCGGCGGAGGGGGAATGCCCCGCACCCGTTCTGCACCGTCATCACCTGCGAAGGCATTCGCGTGGGGTTGTGGGGCGAATGGGCAAAAGGACGCGGTGTGTGCCCTGCTGGACCCCATGGACAGGAGGCAGGCACACCCAGCGGCGAGCAGGCGCAGAACTACCCCCCCCGCTTTGCCCAAGCAACTGTAGATATATGACCGGAAACTGACGGCACCAAGGCCCAGTGTGGCTTGCACAAGGGCGTTGCCCACGCGTTACGCGGTGCATGGTGCAGGTGGAAACACAGGGGGGGGGTTCATTTTAAGGAGCAATAGTCCATGGGATCATCGCCATATCTACACCAAACCTGATGTCAGCGACAGGCCATTGAGGTAATTAGATCGGCTGGACCCTATGACAAGAGGCTCCATCCGAAGGGCGATGTATGTTTGCTCTGTGGACGCTCGGCCATGAGCCACCTGGGCCTCCGGAGACCTGTCGACCTGCATCATAGTGTACAGCATTGTGGAGCGCATGGGGGAGGGCTCAGGAACCCAGCCCCAGCGTCCCCCACTGCAGGTGGACACACATGGCGTACTGTTCTGAAAACCAAGGGGCAGATAATGCCACCAAGTCCATCGTACCCCAATCAGCTTCCCTGACACAAAACATGAACATCATGCATCTCAAAACCCAGGCATCAGACAGCACACGTAGCACACAGGAGGACCCCTTTTTGTTGGTGCTGCCCAAGATGAGCTGGCGTGGCCCACTCACTTCACAGTACTCGAGACGACCCCTCGGAATCACGGTTCAAGAGCTGTCCAGTGCTGTGATGATCCCACATTGGCTGTGGTAGCGGATCTGACACGTGGTGGGGATTGGCTGAGTCTGAAACCGCGTGATGCACGCAGGAGGACCCATTGAAAAATGCACCACCAAAATCGACGGCGCGAAGTTGACGGAACCAACGCCGGGTGTGGCTTGGGCATAGGCGTTGCTTGGCCATAGAGCGATGATGGTCGTCGGCCTCCGGAATCCCTCCAGAAACACTCTCGCGGAGGCGCATCGGCGTTGCTTGGGCGACGGGGAGGGGGAGGGGGGTACAACGCCCACGCACCGCAGGCGTGCGCCTGATCGAGTGCGGTTGCCGCTGTTCATGGACAGCCGGACCCCAGTGCAGGAAAATTGCGGGAAATTGCGAAGGATTGCGACCTCAATCCCCCCCCCCCCCCCTCAGGAGTGTATATAAAGTGCTGCCGATTGTGCCGTGGGTGTTGTGGGCCGCACTCATGGCTGAGAGCAGGTGTGAGAAAGCCCCGTTGTCCATCTTTTTTTTGGGGGGGGGTTCAGACTAAGACTTCACAGTACTCGAGGTAACCTCTCGGGATCAAGGTTCAGTGCTGTCCAGTGCTGTGATGACCCACTGACCCCACAGTGGCTGCGGTAGCGGATCTGACACGTAGTGAGGATTAGCTGAGTCTAAAACCAGGTAATGCAGTGGGGGACTGCCACGCCCGTAGGCTTCCCAGTGTGCATGAGGCACAATGACTGTGGGCTGAAAGAGAGAGCGGTGTGAGGACTGAAGGCTGAGATGCATCAGCGGGTTGTCGAGAGAGGGAGGGGGATGGCATTCTGGAAAGCCCCGTTGTCCATCTTCGTCCGGCATGGATCATGGATCGAAGGGCTTTGGAGCGAGGAAGGCCAGGCTTCGACTCGTGGGGATGTGCACCCCCTCACGGCCCATGCCCCTTTGCCCGGTCCCCCCTGAAGGAAGGGCCTTGGGCAGGGACACGGTGGAGTTGCGATTCCAGGGTCCAGTCCCACCCTCTGTGTCTCTCTCTCTCTCTCTCTCTCTCTCTCTCTCTCTCTCTCTCTCTCTCTCAGAGGGCGTGACCCCCACCCGCAGTGGAGAGTGCAACGCCTTCGGGCAAAGGAGACCAGACCGGAAAGCGCCCGCGCAATGCGCGACCGTCGCCCGGATGTCGGGGGCAGGCCACGCGGCACAACACACACTCCCCAGCCCCGGTGGCGGTGGTGGACCGGTGCGACACGCTGCAGCGGCCGCATGAGTGCGCCCGCGTGGCGCCTGCGCCGTGCGCTCTGCTTGAGAGGCCTCGGCGGTCACGCACGCGAATGGCGGTCCCAGACTCGCTGGACGCCAACGTGCGTTTCTTCGGGTGCACCGTTTGGCGTCACGGCGCGCCACGGCACTCGGAGGAGCCCGCCTCTTGACAACGCAAACCGGTCCTTCAGAACGTCCTGATGCAACAAAAGCCTTCCGCCTGCCGTCTTTCCGCAGAGCGCAGTAGTGTGCGCCGGATCGTCTCGGGGTCCGTGCACCGTGGGCTCTGGGGGAGTCCCTGCGCTGACAAAGAGCACATGTTGCTGCTGTGCGAGCCCCGGCGGACGGCGGCGGTGTCACGGCCGCGCCGCTCAGTGCGCGTCCTTTGCGACGCGCCGTCGTGCAGCGGTCGGCTGGCGATTCGGGTGAGTGTCTGCCGGGACGTATGTCTCCGTGTGGGCACGGGCCTGATCCCGGGGCCGGTCTTGGGGCCTTTGTCTTGAAGAGTTGGGGCAAAGGCTCCGGGATCAGGAGGTCGTGTCAGAGAGCAACTGCGTTCCGGTGTACGTGGACATCGGCAATATGGTACCCTGAGAGGGGGTTGGTGCACCGCGCCGGCACGCGGCGGGTGTTCAACGGGGGGGGAGGGGGGGGGTCAATAGGGCCCCCAAAAACTGGGTGGGTGGGGATTGGGAAAAGGGCTCAATTGAAACTGTTAATCAGTGATTGTGAAGTCTGGCGCCGAAGGCGCCGACAATTTTTTTGGCCATTGAAAATGGTCAATCCCCCCCCCCCCCCCACCACCACCAAATCCATGGCAAATGATGACTTTTCTGATCGCCCTCGACGCGCTGATTCCAAAAATCCCATTTTCATTTTTCGCCGAATTTCGGGTCCGGGTCACCTCCAGGGCCCGGGGGTCAGTCTCGGTAGGATTTTAGGGGGACTGTCAGTTGAGCCCTTTGGGGGGGGGGGGGGGGCTCTATCGACCCGCCCCCTTCAAGTTGAAACCCAACGATTGGTGGTCAAACACCGGTGCACTGACCAGCCCATAGAACCCTAGGAAAGCGGGACCCCCCCCCTTTGTGCAAGACGGCCGCGGTCCCAAAAGTCCAGGCAAAACAGCGGTCCAACGCCCACCCCCCGTGCTTAGCCATAATCCGACAATGGCCGTCACCCGCGGTATCCCACTGGCAGGAAATCAATGTTCTCGTGTCCGGCACACGCGGCGGAGCCGCGGCCACAAATCGTCCATACGCGGCGAAGCCGCCCTCATGAGTCCAGAACGCCCACCCGCGGTGCTTAGACAAGCCCATGCTTGCACGCCACACACGACAGCAAAGCACGGTACGTGACAGCCGTGCCGGGAATGGCAGTGTTGGCCATGGCCGAGGATCACGTCAAAACAAACCGCATGGGGTTGCAATCTGTGGTGCAATGTTGTTGTGACACAATGCACAGTCACGGACATGAATGAGCCCCTCTTTCCCTCTACAAGTGCGTCACAAACCCCCAATCCCGCATTTCAGGGCCACAAAAAACAGTGGTTCCAAAAAATCCGGAAAGCAGCCGTTCAACGCCCACTCGTTGACGCAAAACGACAGACGAAAGCTGCCCACGCTCAAAGGCGTCCAGGGGGGGTAACTGCAACGCGGAGAGGTCAGACGAAACGTTCTGCCGAGGCAAGAAACGCCGGGCGGGCAAGTACATGTCCCGGGCCTTTTGAAGCTTGGCGCTTGAATTGCGATGGGGTGCCCTGTCTGTTGCATGGATCGGTGCTGGTCTGTGGGCGTCCAGACATGAACCTGCTTTGGGGGTGGTTCATGCGGACGGCAAGACAGCGCATGTACTCGGCAGGCCTTTGCTTAGTGGGGGCGGGGGCTGGGGGTGACCCCCTGCCCTGGTGAGAGGATCTCAATAGGATCCAGCCCCACATGCCAATCAGCTCAGTAGGAAGGAGCCCCACCGTATGGGCAACTGAGTAGGACCCAGTGCCATCCACAAGGCTCCTCACTAGGAACCCGCCCTGAGCCCCCCCCCCCCCACTAAGCAAAGGCCTGGTACTCGGTCGAGAACAGCTTGTGGCTCGGCCTGGCGTGCACCTGTTGGGCTGCAGGTCATTGCTTTTTTTTTTCCCCTGGCTCAACAGGTTCAACAGTTCCATTGAGTACAGTATGAGCTCTCAGGCAACAGCCGGGGTCAAGAAGTAGGGCATATAGTACAAACGAGGGCTCCGCATGCATCATGTGTCCCAGCCTCACCTGGGCTGCAGGTCATTGCGGACGGGGGTATGCAGAGGCACCCTTTGGAGGTCCACCGGTCGGGCGGGTTGTTGCCCGTGCCCACGCCCCCTTTTTGACGCATGGGGGAGACCCCCCGGCGGAGCGTAACACAAAGCGGCCTGACCAGGGGGCATGCGAGCGTTCCAGGCGAGCCGAGGTTCATTGAAGGACGGCAGCCCTGTGCACAGCAACTCAGGGGGGGAGGCCCCTGCCAAAGAGCACCAATGGCCCGGGTGCCGTGGGCTGTGGCTCCATCAGCGCACCCCGCGCCATGAGGCACTCTCCTGGACAAAGGGGGGCGGGGCGATCCAGGTCAGGTCATGTCAGGTATTGCCAGCTACCACTGCCCGTCAGCCCCGCTATTCAGCGTCCGACGGCAGGACGTCTGGCCCAAACACACGCACTCAGAGGCCCAGAGAGGGCACCAGCCGGTAGAGAAGCTACCTGACCCAGACGGGGCTTGAGCTGGGGAACTTGGTATGGCAGTGGTACCTCTGCCTCATCCGGATAGCACCGTCCCCGGGAGGAGAGGCCCGTATTGGCTGATCCCGGTGGTGGGGGCCCGCTCCGGCCCATCTGACTCGAGGGGGGGCGATCCAAAGACGACCCCCTGCGGTCGGACGGGGAGGCGGGCACGGTGCCGTTTTCCTGCATCGGCGTGTGCCCACGCCGTCGATGAACGGCACCGCCCACGCAGAGCCAGTGCCCGTTCTTCGGCAGTCGCGAAAACCCATGCACCCCAGTGCCCGTCTTGCCCCGGCGCCGCAGGACGGGGCAGCCCCTGGGCCCGGCTCAGGGGCCCCAGGGGGTGAGCCATGAAGGTCAAGAAAGGGAGCCGGCGGGTAACGCACGGGTGCGGCGTGTGTGAGAGGGTCCCTGCGGTGCCGTGGGGCGGCTGATGGGGTGCGGCGCAGCATCAAGGGTGGCCGCAGCGCCTGTGGCCCGGACTTGGAGGTGGCGATCTTGGCAGGACAAGCGGCGACGGGCGTGGCCATTTGTGGGGGCAGACGGGGACGAGCGGCGCGGTATTGGGTCGCCACGCGGCACACGCACGCCCACACACGAGAGAGAGAGAGAGAGAAAGAGAGAGAGAGAGAGAGAGAGAGAGAGGACACACACGTCACTGTGCTTTTGGTACGCCCACCGGCCGTGAGGGTTGTGTGGGTCGTGAGGGTCTCTGCCGAGAATTCGAGGACGGTTTTGGCCAATTTGAACAGACCGGCATGTTAAACCATTGGCCCACTGCAATCAGCCCCCGAGCGCGCGACGGTCTCGGGGGGCGGGGGAGACCCCCACCAAGTGACGGTCTCCCCCCCACGAATTCTAGTATAACCGAAAGACGGCGCGTTCGGCGCCTGGTATTTCCTATGCTTTTGGGCCCAGTGACGGTCTCCTCAGTGGAGGGGGGGGGGATTGCAAAGGGGGGGGGGGGGGTTACGGACCGTGGCTTAGCCATGATTCCGCCCCCCAATAGGGGCACCCAGGCCCACACGTGCACAAACTGAACACCCGAGGGGCAGCATCTCAGTGAACTGGGCTGCAGGGCACCCGGAAATGGGCATTGGATTGTGCAATGCGACGAGGGGCCCAGACACAGGGACACAGGGACACAGGGACACGGGGACACGGGGACACAGGGACACGGGGACACAGGGACACGGGGACACAGGGACACAGGGACACAGGGACACAGGGACACAGAAAGTCGGCAAGGCAGGCTTTGTGAATGTATATATTTTTTTGGACCTGCTGAGGGGCGTTTTGAGCCCGAAATCGATAGTCTGACGATGACATCCGCTTGTTGACCTGTCGTGCTACGCCCGTTGCTTGGGTTTGAGGCTACAGTCCGCTGTGGAAGTCCCCCTTGAAGACCGAGGGCAGGCAGCGACCGGCGTCCCTCCCCTTTACAAGGGCTGCAGGGCACCCGGAAATGGGCATTGGATTGTACAACGCGACGAGGGGCCCATCCCGCGGCCGGTGTGGGCGGTGCGTCAGAGGGACTTTGCATGAGCACGGAGTGACCGGATGCCCCCGCGTGGAACGCGTCGCCCTGCGACACACCACTTGTGGTTTGTGCTGCCCTTTGGGGCCGGGCTTGGGCGTCGGCTTGGGCTTGGGCTCTGGGGGCCATCCCGCACGCCTGAACGGCCCCGCATCCCCCAAAATCATGAACGCCCAGTGCCGTGCAAAGTGCCGGGAAGAGGGCCGTGAACCAGCGGATGGCTCTTGGGCGCGGCGGTTCTTGGGCGGTTCTTCTTCTCCTCCCGCACGCGGTGCACGCCCCTCCGCTTTGCCCAGGGCCTACACCAACGCACTCGACGGGCGGACGACGCCGCCGGGC
The DNA here is from genome assembly GCA_964036045.1 of Eutreptiella sp. 'Long Island Sound 2002'. Lineage (NCBI taxonomy): Eukaryota > Euglenozoa > Euglenophyceae > Eutreptiales > Eutreptiaceae > Eutreptiella > Eutreptiella sp. 'Long Island Sound 2002'. The sequence goes on along the minus strand of OZ038388.1, from coordinate 50,340,047 downwards.
GGACAAGCGGCCGCATGGGGCGCGGGCATGGCCCTGCGCCTGCCGGTCTCGAGCGCAATCCCTGACACACAGCCCCGGGCAGGCCCCGCTGCGACCTACAGCAGCGGCCGGGACCGGGAGATGGGGAGCTGCAGCGGCATATATTGTACGAGCGCGTCGGGGGCCGGGAGCGGGAGGCTGCTGGCGGTGCTGCAGGTGCGCCGCATGCTGCTGCGGGTGCTGCGGCAGCTGCGGAGGCTACTGGGCGCGCTGGAGAGCACCTCCGTCGCCTGCGGGCTCAGGCCGGTCGCCTGCTCGAGGCGGGCCGGCTCCGGCGCTTTGGGCGGCGCCTCGTCGCGGTCCATCGTCGACCGCAGGACGGACGCCAGCATCTGCTGCGCCACTTTGCAGACCGCGCGGTCCTCCGGGCCGTGCTCCACGTGCCACTGCGCGCAGACCTCCGCGAGCTGCGCGCGGCGGGCGCGGCCCTTCTTGGGCCGCAGCAGCGTCTTGATGACGTGGTAGATGGTGTGGGCGGTGGCGAAGGCGGTGGCCAGGGGGACGACGCCGCTGCAGACCATCGGGTGGTGCAGGAGGTCGTGCTCCATGGCCTGGGGGTACGGGCGCTCCGGCGGGACCGAGTACACGGTGCCCAGGGACTGGAACGAGGCGGGGGGCATCGCGGGGTCGTGCTCCGCGAAGGAAGTGTGCAGGCGTAACGGGGGGAAAGACCGCGTGGCGAGTCGGGCCGGCACCACCTGCGGAAGAGAGGCGGAGGCGGGGGGAGTGGAGCCACGGCGGGTGAAGCTAAATGGACTGAAGGGGGACGAAGTTCAGTGGCGGAGAAGACAGGGGAGCAGTGCAGTGCTGGATGCAGTGGATTGTGTGCAGTGCAGTGCAGTGCAGTGCAGTGCAGTGCAGTGCTGTGCAGTGCGGGGGGGGGGGGGGGGCAGTGCAGTGCAGTGCAGTGCAGTGCAGTGCAGTGCAGTGCAGTGCAGTGCAGTGCAGTGCAGTGCAGTGCAGTGCATTGGAGTGCAGTGCAGTGCAGTGCAGTGCAGTGCAGTGCAGTGCAGTGCATTGGAGTGCAGTGCAGTGCAGTGCAGTGCAGTGCAGTGCAGTGCAGTGCAGTGCATTGGAGTGCAGTGCAGTGCAGTGCAGTGCAGTGCAGTGCAGTGCAGTGCAGTGCAGGGCAGTGCGGGGGGGGGGCAGTGCAGTGCAGTGCAGTGCAGTGCATTGGAGTGCAGTGCAGTGCAGTGCAGTGCAGTGCAGTGCAGTGCAGTGCAGTGCAGTGCAGTGCAGTGCAGTGCTGTGCAGTGCAGTGCAGTGCAGGGCAGTGCAGTGCAGTGCAGTGCAGTGCAGTGCAGTGCAGGGCAGTGCAGTGCAGTGCAGTGCAGTGCAGTGCAGTGCAGTGCAGTGCAGTGCAGTGCAGCGCAGTGCAGTGCAGCGCAGTGCAGTGCAGTGCAGTGCTGTGCAGTGCAGTGCAGTGCATTGGAGTGCAGTGCAGTGCAGTGCAGTGCAGTGCAGTGCAGTGCAGTGCTGTGCAGTGCAGTGCAGTGCAGTGCAGTGCAGTGCAGTGCAGTGCAGTGCATTGGAGTGCAGTGCAGTGCATTGGAGTGCAGTGCAGTGCAGTGCAGTGCAGTGCAGTGCAGTGCAGTGCAGTGCAGTGCAGTGCAGTGCAGTGCAGTGCAGTGCAGTGCAGTGCAGTGCAGTGCAGTGCAGTGCTGTGCAGTGCAGTGCAGTGCAGTGCAGTGCTGTGCAGTGCAGTGCAGTGCAGTGCAGTGCAGTGCAGTGCAGTGCAGTGCAGTGCAGTGCAGTGCAGTGCAGTGCAGTGCAGTGCAGTGCACTGCAGTGCAGTGCAGTGCAGTGCAGTGCAGTGCAGGGCAGTGCGGGGGGGGGGCAGTGCAGTGCAGTGCAGTGCAGTGCAGTGCAGTGCAGTGCAGTGCAGTGCAGTGCAGTGCAGTGCAGTGCAGTGCAGTGCAGTGCAGTGCAGTGCATTGGAGTGCAGTGCAGTGCAGTGCAGTGCAGTGCAGTGCAGTGCAGTGCACTGCAGTGCAGTGCAGTGCAGTGCAGTGCAGTGCAGTGCACTGCAGTGCAGTGCAGTGCAGTGCAGTGCAGTGCAGGGCAGTGCGGGGGGGGGGCAGTGCAGTGCAGTGCAGTGCTGTGCAGTGCAGTGCAGTGCAGTGCAGTGCAGTGCAGTGCAGTGCAGTGCAGTGCAGTGCAGGGCAGGGCAGTGCAGGGCAGGGCAGTGCAGTGCAGTGCAGTGCAGTGCAGTGCAGTGCAGTGCAGTGCAGTGCAGTGCAGTGCAGGGCAGGGCAGTGCAGGGCAGGGCAGGGCAGTGCAGTGCAGTGCAGTGCAGTGCAGTGCAGTGCAGTGCAGTGCAGTGGTGTGCAGTGCTGTGCAGTGCAGTGCAGTGCAGTGCAGTGCAGTGCAGTGCAGTGCAGTGCAGTGCAGTGCAGTGCAGTGCAGTGCTGTGCAGTGCAGTGCAGTGCTGTGCAGTGCAGTGCAGTGCAGTGCAGCGCAGTGCAGTGCAGTGCAGTGCTGTGCAGTGCAGTGCTGTGCAGTGCAGTGCAGTGCAGTGCAGTGCAGTGCAGGGCAGGGCAGTGCAGTGCAGTGCAGTGCAGTGCAGTGCAGTGCAGTGCAGTGCTGTGCAGTGCAGTGCAGTGCTGTGCAGTGCAGTGCAGTGCTGTGCAGTGCAGTGCAGTGCAGTGCAGTGCAGTTGAGTGCAGTGCAGTGCAGTGCAGTGCAGTTGAGTGCAGTGGCAGGGAGTAGCGTGAAGTGGATTAGAGCAGAGTGTGGAGCGGAGCGGATTGCAGTAGAGTAGAGGAGAGCGAAGTGGAGTGGAGGAGCGTGCATCACAGAGGAGTGCTGTGCAGCGAACTTGAGGGGATTAGAGAGAAGAGTAGCGGGCAGCGCGCAGTGTTTGTCATGGATGTGCAGCGGGTGATGTATGCAGCACACGCACGATGCGTCTGACGGTATCAAATCGAAACACGCCACTACTTCGTGTTGTGCGGGAAGGCGTGCCGTGTGCAGGACGTACGAGAGCTGACAGAGGCAGCAACATCGGTGGAGTGGATGGACGTTTAGTGGCGGGGGAGGGGTACCTCGCCGAACACTGCCTTCCTCACATGGCGAGAAATGATCGCAACTCAGCAGAACAGGGAACATCGGGTGTCTTGGAACGAGCGCAACGAGGGGGGGGGGGGGGGGCGTGTGCCTGATGCCCAGTGCCTCGGGCATTTGTGACAGATGAATCCTACGTCGGCGCATTGGATGCGCAGCACCAGACCTGTGACCATTGAGCCCCCTTACCCCTCGACGTTCGGGGGCTCGTGTCGGCCTTTACGCCACAATCGGAAGCCCCGCTTCATGCGCGATACCATGTGGGGCCGCAAGGGACGTGGCCTGCCACGGCACCTGCCTCGGAGGACCCGACCGCTGATCAGAATCGGGGTCCCATCGCTGGAAGCCGTGCCGCACTCGCCGGTGCAGTGCGGTAACGGCCTCCAGCGATGCACCGGTCAGGCACCGTGGCATCGAAGCCGTCCCTCACCAGCCAACACTCGATGCGGTTACCGATCCGGGGGATCGTGGACGTCACCAGAAAGAATTGGACGGCGGTGCTAAGGGTCGCCTGCACTTCTGGGGGCACTTCAGAGGCAGACCAGCCAGTGACCGGTGCGGCCCCTTCCACAACGCTTCGTCGCGGACAAACCTCAGAGACGGTGTGTGCAAAGGACAGCTGCACTGCGCGGACCGCTGTGTGGGACGGCGCTAGTGCAGTGGGCCCTCGGGTCGCTGGCGGGCACCTGAAGCCCTGCAATTGTTTCGTGTCTCCCCTGAGTCCAATGAGTTTCTTTTCTGGTGCGGACGCCTGGGCCAAGAACTGTTTTTGCCGGTATTTTTGTGCATCAACCCATTGCTCTCGGACCGGAATAGATGCAGCCGGATGCGCAAAGTCAATCATCATCCGATGTGAAAAGGGCAACTCGTGTACAAAAAGATCGTCAAGTCCGGTAATTTTCTTTTGCGGGAAGTCGATTTCCGGCCGCGACAAAAAAACTTGCAAAATTTTAGGCAGCTTTTCGAAAGGTGGGACGTCCCAGAGCAGCCCGCCTTCCGCCCGAGAGTACAATACGCTGCACTGCAGTGAAGGGCCACAAAGCAACGGATACAGAGCTCTCATATGCCCCCGTGTCACAGGCATATGGTCATCGCCACAAACCTCAGTTCATTGTTTGACCTGCTGCTCTGCAGTACCCCTCAAACGAGGGCCGAATGTTGCCTTGAGCTCACCGCCGTCAGCGGCTATCGAATGCTTCTTGGGCCGTTTGGGTAAGACCTACACCCCCCCCCCATTGGACCGGCTAGACTTGCTTCCCAGAAGAACAAACAGTGCAGTGAAGGGGTGGGGGGGGGGGGGGGGCTGCACCGCAGCGACGGGGGCCAGGCTGCCATACGCCAGACACCGCCCGACGCAGTGCCGCTGCGCGCCGCACGCTCCACGACCGGCAACCCACGGCCCCAGCGCACGACCTGCGTGAGCCACAGGGGCTCCTTCAGACCCCGGAGCTCCTGCGGCCCCAAGTCCACCGAGTCGTACTGCAGCCCGCGCCGGTTCTGCAGCAGCATCTCGGCGAGGGCGGCCGAGATGACGATCTGACCGCCGTGGCAGCAGCTCTCGATGCGGGACGCGGTGTTCACGAGGTCGCCGTAGTAGTCGTAGCTATGGACCGGGGGGGGGGGGGGGGGGGGCGCATGTCTGGGGCAGGGGCGGGGGGGGGGGCGGGGGACGCGGTGTTCACGAGGTCGCCGTAGTAGTCGTAGCTATGGACGGGGGGGGGGGGGGGCGCATGTCTGGGGCAGGGGCGGGGGGGGGGGGGGCGCATGTCTGGGGCAGGCCGGCGGGGGCGGGGGCGGGGGCACGCCCCCCTTGGGGCCCACTGAGGGAACTGCGACCCACCCACAACGAATCTGTGGCTAAAGGGGGGATGGCTGCCCGGCGCACTGCCTTTGTATTAGGTATCCTGGCTCCAGCCCCAAGCCTATCCTCAGCCGAGGGAAGTCCCCCAAGTAGACCGCACTGGACCGCAAACCTTCCCTCCAAAGCACGTTGCATCAGCCGAAATCTGAGAATTCAACAACACGCACCCCTGCCTTCTCGGGGGTCCTCAATAGAAGGGGACTTAAATCAGAAGTGGCCGCATCACCCGTGCCTTCTTGGGGGCAGGTTGTTTGGTGAGGGGGGGCCGAAAACAGGCACGGGTGGGGGACTGGTCAAAAACAGATGCGAGGCGCGCTAATACTCCCCCATGAAGACGGAGGGGGGGGGGCACGGGTGGGGGGGAGTTTGGCACAGGGCCTTGGTGGTTGGCTCTGTTAGCCTGTGGCGGCGCCTATTGGCCTCTCGCCCTTTGAACCTTCTGCTATGACAAGCAGGCGTCCGCACTACTGCGGGCTGTGTGTGGGGGGGGGGGGAGGGGGTGCGATTTCCACGATTTGGGTGGCGAGGGTTCCACTGGCCAAAGGGCAGGCTCCAGACAGTGCCCGTGTGTCACCTCCGCAAACCTGGCAGTGGAGAGGTACCCTCCATTTGGGTGGTGGGGGGGGGGGGGTCAGGAAATGGAGCCTGGCATTCAGGGCCCCGCCTCGCACTTCGGTTCCGCGGCATTTGTTCCACTTCCATGTGCACGCCCTCTGACGTGCCATTCACGCCGAACTGCCGCAGGTCACATGTGCCTGGGATGTAGGACCACCTTCGCCGGTTTGCCCCAAGCAGAACACTGGCCCGTGGGCCAAATCCCCTCCACTTTGATGCCGGCCAATCGGGGGGCGGTGATTGCACGACTTCATTGCGCATCGCAGGCGGACGCCGGTCGTCTTTGACTATGAATCTTGTCTTGTGTTATTCGACAGACTTGGCGGGGGTCCTCATGTACTGCTGAGGTACATCATCTGGACACGTGTGTGTCAAAGATCCTGCAGCCCTCGCTCATCAGAGCAATGCAATCGGTTCGTTTTGTCGTGCAGCTAAAACTGACCTGCGGTGCTGCGTCTGCGCCCCGAGTCAGGCACAATGTGCAAGGGATCTCAGAAATCCGAGGGGGATCTTCATCTGAGAATCTGCGTTCTGGAGGAAAACGTGAGGCCCCACCGCTTCCCTTTGGTTCCCACAACAATCACAGCCCTTGACGGTGCCGACGAGTGCCGTGGACGCACCCAAACGTCGCCTGCAAGAACTGTCCTGTGGCTCCATCATAAAACACTGCAAAATGATCAGCACCTGAAATCCCCCCCCAAAAAAAAGCGCCAGGCACCCCCATTTCGAAGGAGATTCTGGGGGAGAACACACATGTCGTTGCCCGTCCCCATCGCGATGAGCGTCCCCGTGCCTCAACCCCTTCTCTATCCCGCAGCCCCAAAGGGACTGGCCCACGTGCGGCACAGCAGCGCACATTCTGGAAATACGTCCCGCGGGCAGCAGCCACAAGGGCCTCATCCGCCGCCAACACCAACGCCCCGGCGCACATACGCCAGGGCTTCTTTTGAGGAGGGGGGGGGAGGGGGGGAGGGGGTTTTGGACCCAAAACTTGGTGTACCAAAAATGGCCTGACCAGATTTTCCCTATTGTAAATTTCGTTTTCTCCCACGATGGTCACTTTGGTGGGGGGAGGGGGGGGAGGGGGTTTTGGGGGAGGGGT
>OZ038388.1:50323367-50325867 GCA_964036045.1 Eutreptiella sp. 'Long Island Sound 2002' | reverse complement strand
CAAAGCCCAGACAAGCGGATGCACACAACTCAAGTCATTTCACATTCTCCCTCACTTTTCGAGTCCAGCCCTCTTTTCTCTCCCTCATTCCCCCCCCCCGTTCCCCTCCCTTTCTCTATGACGTTGCGCATGATGTACCCGATCTGGGCCCTCCGTGCCACCCCGGGGCCGGTCCAGGGGGTGGGTCCGCCCCCCCTCCGTCACCGCACTCCACTTCGGGCACCCGCACAATGTGCGCTCATTCCGCCGACGGCCATGGGCTCGGCCGGAAACGGGGCAGCCGTGCCCCACAGGGCGTCTCCTGGTCCCCTCACGGCCCCACACGCACGTCACATGCCCGCGCCGTGCGGCGATCGCTGACCACAACACGGCTCAGCATCTGAAACCCCCCCCCCACCTCGGGCACCGGCAGCACCCCCTTCCAACACCACCGCAGGTCTTGTGCTTTGGCTGATTCCTCTGCTCCTGCGTCCCCTCGAGCGTGCACAGTATACAAAGCGGACCGCCACATGGCGGGCGGGAGCGTGCCATACCGCACACGGTGACGAAGAGGGACGCCGGAGCCAAAGCAGGGGCTTGTGGTAGAGTGGGACAGGCTGCACTGGGGGTGGGGAGCGTGCGGCGCCCTGGCCCCCCCTGCCGGAGCATTGTGGCCCCGGGGCGGCAGAGGGCCGGTGCAGGTACTCCGGCGGACCCACGACGGGATGCCTTAGCCCCGGTTGGCCTCGGGCCCAGGGACGCAGGGCGGGCGTGCCCCAATCGGGGGTGCCCAGAACATCGCCGCTTTAGAAAACGAAACAAGCGCATCTCATCCGCACGACCCCCCCCCTCCACCTCCGACCCCCCATCTCCCCTGTTCCCGTGCCCCGGCGGTGATCGGTCGTGTGCGTCGGCTGCCGGTGATTGTGATCGCCGCCCACGGCAAAGCCCCGCGTACCCCTTCCACACGCCCCAACGCAGGGCAGCCGAGCACCGAAGGCGGCGGCGCTGCGGTGCCGAGCGGTGGACAGCGGCGCGTACACGCCCGCGGGGCCCCAGGCACAGCCGCGCGCTGACCCTACATCACCACCGCCGCCCCCTTTTTGGCGGAGCCCTTCGATGCAGCGGTTGGCCCTCCGTAACCGCCGGGTCCCCCTCCGCCCGCTCTATCCCGCCGCTCCCTCTCGCCCGCACGGCCCTGTCCACACACCGCGACCCCCGACGGCTCCAGTGAAGGTGCCCCCGGGGCCCCTTTAAAGGGGGCGGTGCGGCGCTTGTAGAGGCGCCGAAGGAGATGGTCTAAACTGGGGCCGAAGGTACCAAAGAAAAGTTCTGATTGGCCGAAGGCCCGCAAGATACTTTGGCCCAATCTTCGGAGTGGGAGGGGGTGCCCCCGCCCCCCGAAGGAACTCTGGGCTATTGCACGTGTGCACAAGAGGCAGTCAGCACAAAGCACAGAAAGAAATTTGGCTCGTCAGTGGCCTACAAGACCATAGGTACCTTTCTGTCAAAAGTGAGACGCGAAGATGCCAGTGGGTGGGCCACTGAGCAGGCAAAGTTCAGCAAAGGTGCAGCGGTACGCCATTGACCACCGCCATGCAGCAATCACTGGATCTAACTATCAATACTACTGAGTTCACAGATGGTTGGAAAGACAGGCGACCCCTCCCCCCGGGGCCGAGCCCCCCCCCCCCCCCCGCCGCCGGTGGTGCCGAGGTGCTAACAGAAGCCCTGAGCTGCCCATGTGAACGCGGGGGGGCCTTGCAAATGGGGGGACCTGCGGCTTCCGGAGGCTCAGATGAACGGTGGCGGACAGCGGGTAACACGCCGGGGCCTCGGACGCCGGCAGCGCGAAGGTGTTGGCGGCGGCGTCGTACACGTCGCGGGAGGCGCACGCCGCGATGGAGCGCGGGCCGGGGCGCACGACGCGGCCGTCCCGGCGCCGGAACGCGGCCGCGTGGAGCTGCTCGTCGATCGGCCCCGCGAGCCACGTCACCGCCAGCGCCCCCGGCGTCGCGAGCAGCCACGACTGCAGCGCGGCGGCGTCGGCGATGTGCCGGGCCCCGCGCACCGCCGCGCCGTCGTACTGCGGGGCGTAGCGGGTCAGGGCGGCGATGAAGGCCTCGTCCTCGACGGCCGGCGTGTGAAACAACTGAGAACACGGGGGAGAGCGGGGGCCAGGCCATTTCTGACGGACGGGGGGCTACCGCCAACCGCCAACCACCGCCAACCGCCCCCAACCACCGCCAACCACCGCCAACCACCGCCAACCACCGCCAACCGCCCCCAACCACCGCCAACCACCGCCAACCACCGCCAACCACCGCCAACCGCCGCCAACCGCCGCCAACCGCCAACCACTGTTCAATGCTTCGGTGGTCTTGTGTCTTGCCCATGGCTTGACCATGACGCAGAGAGCGTCCCCGTGAACGTTCGTTTCTTTGGCGTTACGAGCCCTCTTTGCCCCCCCCACTTAAGGACAGCCCTGGCCCAGCAACGCCACACCTCAATTCGTTGGGCC
>OZ038388.1:50318675-50323167 GCA_964036045.1 Eutreptiella sp. 'Long Island Sound 2002' | reverse complement strand
GCACTGCAGTGCAGTGCAGTGCAGTGCAGTGCAGTGCAGGGCAGTGCGGGGGGGGGGCAGTGCAGTGCAGTGCAGTGCTGTGCAGTGCAGTGCAGTGCAGTGCAGTGCAGTGCAGTGCAGTGCAGTGCAGTGCAGTGCAGGGCAGGGCAGTGCAGGGCAGGGCAGTGCAGTGCAGTGCAGTGCAGTGCAGTGCAGTGCAGTGCAGTGCAGTGCAGTGCAGTGCAGGGCAGGGCAGTGCAGGGCAGGGCAGGGCAGTGCAGTGCAGTGCAGTGCAGTGCAGTGCAGTGCAGTGCAGTGCAGTGGTGTGCAGTGCTGTGCAGTGCAGTGCAGTGCAGTGCAGTGCAGTGCAGTGCAGTGCAGTGCAGTGCAGTGCAGTGCAGTGCAGTGCTGTGCAGTGCAGTGCAGTGCTGTGCAGTGCAGTGCAGTGCAGTGCAGCGCAGTGCAGTGCAGTGCAGTGCTGTGCAGTGCAGTGCTGTGCAGTGCAGTGCAGTGCAGTGCAGTGCAGTGCAGGGCAGGGCAGTGCAGTGCAGTGCAGTGCAGTGCAGTGCAGTGCAGTGCAGTGCTGTGCAGTGCAGTGCAGTGCTGTGCAGTGCAGTGCAGTGCTGTGCAGTGCAGTGCAGTGCAGTGCAGTGCAGTTGAGTGCAGTGCAGTGCAGTGCAGTGCAGTTGAGTGCAGTGGCAGGGAGTAGCGTGAAGTGGATTAGAGCAGAGTGTGGAGCGGAGCGGATTGCAGTAGAGTAGAGGAGAGCGAAGTGGAGTGGAGGAGCGTGCATCACAGAGGAGTGCTGTGCAGCGAACTTGAGGGGATTAGAGAGAAGAGTAGCGGGCAGCGCGCAGTGTTTGTCATGGATGTGCAGCGGGTGATGTATGCAGCACACGCACGATGCGTCTGACGGTATCAAATCGAAACACGCCACTACTTCGTGTTGTGCGGGAAGGCGTGCCGTGTGCAGGACGTACGAGAGCTGACAGAGGCAGCAACATCGGTGGAGTGGATGGACGTTTAGTGGCGGGGGAGGGGTACCTCGCCGAACACTGCCTTCCTCACATGGCGAGAAATGATCGCAACTCAGCAGAACAGGGAACATCGGGTGTCTTGGAACGAGCGCAACGAGGGGGGGGGGGGGGGGCGTGTGCCTGATGCCCAGTGCCTCGGGCATTTGTGACAGATGAATCCTACGTCGGCGCATTGGATGCGCAGCACCAGACCTGTGACCATTGAGCCCCCTTACCCCTCGACGTTCGGGGGCTCGTGTCGGCCTTTACGCCACAATCGGAAGCCCCGCTTCATGCGCGATACCATGTGGGGCCGCAAGGGACGTGGCCTGCCACGGCACCTGCCTCGGAGGACCCGACCGCTGATCAGAATCGGGGTCCCATCGCTGGAAGCCGTGCCGCACTCGCCGGTGCAGTGCGGTAACGGCCTCCAGCGATGCACCGGTCAGGCACCGTGGCATCGAAGCCGTCCCTCACCAGCCAACACTCGATGCGGTTACCGATCCGGGGGATCGTGGACGTCACCAGAAAGAATTGGACGGCGGTGCTAAGGGTCGCCTGCACTTCTGGGGGCACTTCAGAGGCAGACCAGCCAGTGACCGGTGCGGCCCCTTCCACAACGCTTCGTCGCGGACAAACCTCAGAGACGGTGTGTGCAAAGGACAGCTGCACTGCGCGGACCGCTGTGTGGGACGGCGCTAGTGCAGTGGGCCCTCGGGTCGCTGGCGGGCACCTGAAGCCCTGCAATTGTTTCGTGTCTCCCCTGAGTCCAATGAGTTTCTTTTCTGGTGCGGACGCCTGGGCCAAGAACTGTTTTTGCCGGTATTTTTGTGCATCAACCCATTGCTCTCGGACCGGAATAGATGCAGCCGGATGCGCAAAGTCAATCATCATCCGATGTGAAAAGGGCAACTCGTGTACAAAAAGATCGTCAAGTCCGGTAATTTTCTTTTGCGGGAAGTCGATTTCCGGCCGCGACAAAAAAACTTGCAAAATTTTAGGCAGCTTTTCGAAAGGTGGGACGTCCCAGAGCAGCCCGCCTTCCGCCCGAGAGTACAATACGCTGCACTGCAGTGAAGGGCCACAAAGCAACGGATACAGAGCTCTCATATGCCCCCGTGTCACAGGCATATGGTCATCGCCACAAACCTCAGTTCATTGTTTGACCTGCTGCTCTGCAGTACCCCTCAAACGAGGGCCGAATGTTGCCTTGAGCTCACCGCCGTCAGCGGCTATCGAATGCTTCTTGGGCCGTTTGGGTAAGACCTACACCCCCCCCCCATTGGACCGGCTAGACTTGCTTCCCAGAAGAACAAACAGTGCAGTGAAGGGGTGGGGGGGGGGGGGGGGCTGCACCGCAGCGACGGGGGCCAGGCTGCCATACGCCAGACACCGCCCGACGCAGTGCCGCTGCGCGCCGCACGCTCCACGACCGGCAACCCACGGCCCCAGCGCACGACCTGCGTGAGCCACAGGGGCTCCTTCAGACCCCGGAGCTCCTGCGGCCCCAAGTCCACCGAGTCGTACTGCAGCCCGCGCCGGTTCTGCAGCAGCATCTCGGCGAGGGCGGCCGAGATGACGATCTGACCGCCGTGGCAGCAGCTCTCGATGCGGGACGCGGTGTTCACGAGGTCGCCGTAGTAGTCGTAGCTATGGACCGGGGGGGGGGGGGGGGGGGGCGCATGTCTGGGGCAGGGGCGGGGGGGGGGGCGGGGGACGCGGTGTTCACGAGGTCGCCGTAGTAGTCGTAGCTATGGACGGGGGGGGGGGGGGGCGCATGTCTGGGGCAGGGGCGGGGGGGGGGGGGGCGCATGTCTGGGGCAGGCCGGCGGGGGCGGGGGCGGGGGCACGCCCCCCTTGGGGCCCACTGAGGGAACTGCGACCCACCCACAACGAATCTGTGGCTAAAGGGGGGATGGCTGCCCGGCGCACTGCCTTTGTATTAGGTATCCTGGCTCCAGCCCCAAGCCTATCCTCAGCCGAGGGAAGTCCCCCAAGTAGACCGCACTGGACCGCAAACCTTCCCTCCAAAGCACGTTGCATCAGCCGAAATCTGAGAATTCAACAACACGCACCCCTGCCTTCTCGGGGGTCCTCAATAGAAGGGGACTTAAATCAGAAGTGGCCGCATCACCCGTGCCTTCTTGGGGGCAGGTTGTTTGGTGAGGGGGGGCCGAAAACAGGCACGGGTGGGGGACTGGTCAAAAACAGATGCGAGGCGCGCTAATACTCCCCCATGAAGACGGAGGGGGGGGGGCACGGGTGGGGGGGAGTTTGGCACAGGGCCTTGGTGGTTGGCTCTGTTAGCCTGTGGCGGCGCCTATTGGCCTCTCGCCCTTTGAACCTTCTGCTATGACAAGCAGGCGTCCGCACTACTGCGGGCTGTGTGTGGGGGGGGGGGGAGGGGGTGCGATTTCCACGATTTGGGTGGCGAGGGTTCCACTGGCCAAAGGGCAGGCTCCAGACAGTGCCCGTGTGTCACCTCCGCAAACCTGGCAGTGGAGAGGTACCCTCCATTTGGGTGGTGGGGGGGGGGGGGTCAGGAAATGGAGCCTGGCATTCAGGGCCCCGCCTCGCACTTCGGTTCCGCGGCATTTGTTCCACTTCCATGTGCACGCCCTCTGACGTGCCATTCACGCCGAACTGCCGCAGGTCACATGTGCCTGGGATGTAGGACCACCTTCGCCGGTTTGCCCCAAGCAGAACACTGGCCCGTGGGCCAAATCCCCTCCGACCCCCGAACACTTTGATGCCGGCCAATCGGGGGGCGGTGATTGCACGACTTCATTGCGCATCGCAGGCGGACGCCGGTCGTCTTTGACTATGAATCTTGTCTTGTGTTATTCGACAGACTTGGCGGGGGTCCTCATGTACTGCTGAGGTACATCATCTGGACACGTGTGTGTCAAAGATCCTGCAGCCCTCGCTCATCAGAGCAATGCAATCGGTTCGTTTTGTCGTGCAGCTAAAACTGACCTGCGGTGCTGCGTCTGCGCCCCGAGTCAGGCACAATGTGCAAGGGATCTCAGAAATCCGAGGGGGATCTTCATCTGAGAATCTGCGTTCTGGAGGAAAACGTGAGGCCCCACCGCTTCCCTTTGGTTCCCACAACAATCACAGCCCTTGACGGTGCCGACGAGTGCCGTGGACGCACCCAAACGTCGCCTGCAAGAACTGTCCTGTGGCTCCATCATAAAACACTGCAAAATGATCAGCACCTGAAATCCCCCCCCAAAAAAAAGCGCCAGGCACCCCCATTTCGAAGGAGATTCTGGGGGAGAACACACATGTCGTTGCCCGTCCCCATCGCGATGAGCGTCCCCGTGCCTCAACCCCTTCTCTATCCCGCAGCCCCAAAGGGACTGGCCCACGTGCGGCACAGCAGCGCACATTCTGGAAATACGTCCCGCGGGCAGCAGCCACAAGGGCCTCATCCGCCGCCAACACCAACGCCCCGGCGCACATACGCCAGGGCTTCTTTTGAGGAGGGGGGGGGA
>OZ038388.1:50148675-50311175 GCA_964036045.1 Eutreptiella sp. 'Long Island Sound 2002' | reverse complement strand
GCCCGCATGCCTCTCACCGGCCACACAGGGTCCCTCCCGCGGCAGGTCACGTCGGTTCGTCAAATCATGTCCGCACTGGCCGGGGGGGGGGCGGACGACAACCCCAACCGATTTGGACAACGTCCGTGAGCCAAGCAAAGCACTGCAGTGAAGAGGAAACGGCAAAGCCCAGACAAGCGGATGCACACAACTCAAGTCATTTCACATTCTCCCTCACTTTTCGAGTCCAGCCCTCTTTTCTCTCCCTCATTCCCCCCCCCCGTTCCCCTCCCTTTCTCTATGACGTTGCGCATGATGTACCCGATCTGGGCCCTCCGTGCCACCCCGGGGCCGGTCCAGGGGGTGGGTCCGCCCCCCCTCCGTCACCGCACTCCACTTCGGGCACCCGCACAATGTGCGCTCATTCCGCCGACGGCCATGGGCTCGGCCGGAAACGGGGCAGCCGTGCCCCACAGGGCGTCTCCTGGTCCCCTCACGGCCCCACACGCACGTCACATGCCCGCGCCGTGCGGCGATCGCTGACCACAACACGGCTCAGCATCTGAAACCCCCCCCCCACCTCGGGCACCGGCAGCACCCCCTTCCAACACCACCGCAGGTCTTGTGCTTTGGCTGATTCCTCTGCTCCTGCGTCCCCTCGAGCGTGCACAGTATACAAAGCGGACCGCCACATGGCGGGCGGGAGCGTGCCATACCGCACACGGTGACGAAGAGGGACGCCGGAGCCAAAGCAGGGGCTTGTGGTAGAGTGGGACAGGCTGCACTGGGGGTGGGGAGCGTGCGGCGCCCTGGCCCCCCCTGCCGGAGCATTGTGGCCCCGGGGCGGCAGAGGGCCGGTGCAGGTACTCCGGCGGACCCACGACGGGATGCCTTAGCCCCGGTTGGCCTCGGGCCCAGGGACGCAGGGCGGGCGTGCCCCAATCGGGGGTGCCCAGAACATCGCCGCTTTAGAAAACGAAACAAGCGCATCTCATCCGCACGACCCCCCCCTCCACCTCCGACCCCCCATCTCCCCTGTTCCCGTGCCCCGGCGGTGATCGGTCGTGTGCGTCGGCTGCCGGTGATTGTGATCGCCGCCCACGGCAAAGCCCCGCGTACCCCTTCCACACGCCCCAACGCAGGGCAGCCGAGCACCGAAGGCGGCGGCGCTGCGGTGCCGAGCGGTGGACAGCGGCGCGTACACGCCCGCGGGGCCCCAGGCACAGCCGCGCGCTGACCCTACATCACCACCGCCGCCCCCTTTTTGGCGGAGCCCTTCGATGCAGCGGTTGGCCCTCCGTAACCGCCGGGTCCCCCTCCGCCCGCTCTATCCCGCCGCTCCCTCTCGCCCGCACGGCCCTGTCCACACACCGCGACCCCCGACGGCTCCAGTGAAGGTGCCCCCGGGGCCCCTTTAAAGGGGGCGGTGCGGCGCTTGTAGAGGCGCCGAAGGAGATGGTCTAAACTGGGGCCGAAGGTACCAAAGAAAAGTTCTGATTGGCCGAAGGCCCGCAAGATACTTTGGCCCAATCTTCGGAGTGGGAGGGGGTGCCCCCGCCCCCCGAAGGAACTCTGGGCTATTGCACGTGTGCACAAGAGGCAGTCAGCACAAAGCACAGAAAGAAATTTGGCTCGTCAGTGGCCTACAAGACCATAGGTACCTTTCTGTCAAAAGTGAGACGCGAAGATGCCAGTGGGTGGGCCACTGAGCAGGCAAAGTTCAGCAAAGGTGCAGCGGTACGCCATTGACCACCGCCATGCAGCAATCACTGGATCTAACTATCAATACTACTGAGTTCACAGATGGTTGGAAAGACAGGCGACCCCTCCCCCCGGGGCCGAGCCCCCCCCCCCCCCCCCCGCCGCCGGTGGTGCCGAGGTGCTAACAGAAGCCCTGAGCTGCCCATGTGAACGCGGGGGGGCCTTGCAAATGGGGGGACCTGCGGCTTCCGGAGGCTCAGATGAACGGTGGCGGACAGCGGGTAACACGCCGGGGCCTCGGACGCCGGCAGCGCGAAGGTGTTGGCGGCGGCGTCGTACACGTCGCGGGAGGCGCACGCCGCGATGGAGCGCGGGCCGGGGCGCACGACGCGGCCGTCCCGGCGCCGGAACGCGGCCGCGTGGAGCTGCTCGTCGATCGGCCCCGCGAGCCACGTCACCGCCAGCGCCCCCGGCGTCGCGAGCAGCCACGACTGCAGCGCGGCGGCGTCGGCGATGTGCCGGGCCCCGCGCACCGCCGCGCCGTCGTACTGCGGGGCGTAGCGGGTCAGGGCGGCGATGAAGGCCTCGTCCTCGACGGCCGGCGTGTGAAACAACTGAGAACACGGGGGAGAGCGGGGGCCAGGCCATTTCTGACGGACGGGGGGCTACCGCCAACCGCCAACCACCGCCAACCGCCCCCAACCACCGCCAACCACCGCCAACCACCGCCAACCACCGCCAACCGCCCCCAACCACCGCCAACCACCGCCAACCACCGCCAACCACCGCCAACCGCCGCCAACCGCCGCCAACCGCCAACCACTGTTCAATGCTTCGGTGGTCTTGTGTCTTGCCCATGGCTTGACCATGACGCAGAGAGCGTCCCCGTGAACGTTCGTTTCTTTGGCGTTACGAGCCCTCTTTGCCCCCCCCACTTAAGGACAGCCCTGGCCCAGCAACGCCACACCTCAATTCGTTGGGCCGTGTCGTTCAGGCCCTCGGGCCCCGCGCCGCGGGGGTTGAGGGCCACGAGGTCGGGGTGCCGCCACGTGCCGATGCGGCCCTGGAGGATCCGGACCAGCGCGGGGCCGTCCAGCGTCACGTTCACGGGGCTGAGCACGACGAACGCGACCCCCCCGAAGAGCAGCGTGGCGACGTCGGGATGCGCCGGGCCGGGGCCGTGCGAGGCCACGACCGTGGCCGCCTGGAGATCCGCGCGGGAGGGGGGCGGTGATGGGACAGGGCCAGGGCGAGTAAGCGTGACATCACAGGGATGGAGGAAGAAGGATGACCGTAGAGGAGAGGTACGTCTTTCATTTTCATTCGAATTATAATTATAATTTATATTTTGTAATTATAAATTACATTTATTATCATAATTATAATTATGATTTTAATGATAATTTGTAATTATAATTTATAATTTGTAATTATAAATTATAATTTGTAATTATAAATTACAATTATCATTATAATTATAATTATGATTTTAATTATAATAATAATTGTAATTTATAATCACAAAATATAAATTATTATTGCAAATTATAATTAAAATCATAATTATAATTAGAACAATGTAATTTGTAATTACAAATTATAATTTATAATTACAAATTATAAATTATAATTACAAGTTATAATTATAATTTACGAATTACCATTTCACGCACGTGTTGCATTGCCCGCTGCTTTGGGGTGATGCTCTGTGTAAGTGCGTGTGTGTGTGCGTGTGTGTGTGCGTGTGTGCGGCTGGGTGGTTGCACTCATGATAGCAATGCCATGGCCCAATACAACGGCCCTCATCAGCCAAAATGGGCACCGCGTTCTCACTGATCCCGATCCGGTGCACATGCCCCTCTGCTCTGAGGACAGGAGTCAAACCTGAAGTTGGGTTGCCACGTCACCGACTGCGCCCGTCGAAGGCACGTACTGAAACTCCGTCTGCTCCTCCACGTGGACGTACGCGTGGGCGATCTGTCGGAAGATCGTGTCCACTGAGCCAACTCCAGTGCCCTTGACCACGAGTTTCTGAGGGCCGTCCCACACTGCCCGTCCTTGACACTGAAGCAAGCAACGGATAGCACGTGAAAAGGGCAGTAGGAAATGAAACCAACGCAGTCGTCGGGGGCGGAGGGCGCACTCCCTGTCTCGATGATCAAGGTCACGCATGATCGAGGTCATGGATTGGTCGGTCATGCATGATCCAGGTCATGGATTGGTTGAGGTCACACATGATCCAGGTCATGGATTGGTTGAGGTCACACATGATCCAGGTCATGGATTGGTTGAGGTCACGCATGATCGAGGTCATGGATTGGTTGAGGTCATGCATGATCGAGGTCATGGATTGGTTGAGGTCATGCATGATCGAGGTCATGGCTCGTGTCCCGGCCGCTTCAGGTACCCCCATCCATCGCGCGGGGGTGGGGGGGGGGACGGGGGCAACGCGCTGCACAAGTGCCAATGGGTGGCGGCGTGCAGACGCAAGCAACGGGGGGGTCGACGCCACACCGAAGGCCGTCGGCCGAGGGCCCACGACCGAGTGGCGGCGGTCTGGGGGCGGCGGACCCCCGACCCCCGGCGGGGCCGGAGGGCAAACGTGACCCACACCACCGCGCCCCGGCCCTGACAGCCCGTCCCGGTGCGCGCGGCAGGAGGCGTACGGTACGCTCCAAGCGCCCCCTGCCACCACCGGTCTGCATTGCGCCCGCTTCAGTGTGACAGATCCCGCGGTAGTGCAATGGCTGGGGTTACCCCCCCCCCCCCCCGCGTTGTATAAGCTACGCAAAAGTACCAAATTAACACGGCCCCTACGCCTACTGTACCTTGGCCATAAACAGTGGTAAGTTCAGCAATAGGTCCCCACCGACAGACCTATGCCCTGTCATTCAAGGCATCGTCACAGGCACGGCGGCGAAGCCTACTGTACCTTGGACAAGGCTGTGGATGCCCGGGTTCACAAAGAGAAGACTGCACCGTGAGCTGGTGCCGGAAAAGGGGAATATGATGCACAAATATCCCCCAAATCAGAGTTATGTGGGTTCAAGTGGGCAAACACTCACAACAAATGTGTCCATAACCCCATGTGACTGGCCAATTCGTCACCAAACCCATGTCTTATGTGGCCGCACGACATTTGTACCGAATCAAATTAGGTACCACAATAATACGGTCCCTACGCTCGCTGTACCTGGGCCAATGCCGTAGCTTATCCAAAGAGAGGGGGGGGTACGGGACCACGACCCTCCCTCAACCCTCCGCTGCACCGGGCCAGTGCGGACCATACCTTAATCTCCGCCAGGAAGCGGCCCAGGACGACGTCCCGGACCGCGTCCGGCAGCACCGCGAAGCCCAGCTCGGCGGCGCGGGTGCGCACCGCGGGGGAGGTCCAGAACCACCGCCAGAACCGCACCGTCTCGCGGACGTGGTCGCAGGTCGCGCCGGGCCGCAGCGTGTCCGTGCGCATGACGAGGTACGTGAGCCCGGCGATCGGCCACGCGCTGGCCCCCAACCCGCTCTCGAGGTCCAGCGACGGAGGGTCACCGTCGTCGCCGAAGGCCAGCCCACGCCCCATCAGCGCACACCCCAAGGCCTGACCACACAGCGACGGGACGAAGGCCACCTCTTTCGCTTCGGACATCTGTTGAACGTCCTCAACATAAACGGGTTTCTGAGGGCGTTGCATATGCGGCGTTTTCGCACAGCGCGCGCACAGCGCTAATTATTACGGTGTTTATCCCGGGAACACCCCTGCAAACCACCCCCTCTACAGAGGCGTGCATTGTCCATTCAAAACCGCATCGGGAGTGCAGAATTCAGGACCCTGGGACCTGTGGCTACCGGTGGTGAAAAACAGCCGACTTTTCGCACAGCGCGGGCACAGCGCACGGTGCGCCCCCATACTACACGGGTATCGGGTTTCCCTTGGCAACCGCGACAACAACCCCATGGCAGGGTCGCCGGTCTTTTAACGCAGGACCGTGCCGCAGGGGCATCAGTAACAACGTGCTGTGCTGCGGCATGCTTCACGCCGTAGGGGGGGGGGGTACCCCAACCTTCCAGAGGCTGACCCTAACCTGAGGCTGGCGGGTGCGGGTTGTTTCTTGGTTTTACCCAAAACATGGTCCCTCAAGATGGCGCCTTTGATGACAGCCAAACTGCACATAAAGTACAATACAACATCCCATTTTGACCTTCTCCCTGGGTGTCTGTACAACATAGGTACTGCACAATGCCTTCTCCAATGGCCCACTGCAAACAGTCTGTAGAACTCCTGATTGTCCCCTTGTTCCTCTTGGGTTGTGTTGTCCCCTCCTCAGTGGGTTCAAGCGTAGAAACCAGAAGACAAAGTAAAGAACACAATGATCTGTCAAAGCACAGCACTGCAAAAAAAAAAAGGAAAAAGGAAAAAAGCAGGTTGGGCTATGTGCCCCTGCTCCTGCCCCTGCTAAGGTTGTTGCTGAGTGCCACTCCCAGAACCAGAGTCTTCTCAATCACAGATGCACCATTTAACCACGAGAGTACTGTCCATCTCTGACGAATGAGTGCACAGGGATGGGATTGATATTTTGGTCCCATATTTTTCCCCAAAAAAGTGCCAACCCAACTTTCAGTGTGCGGCGGCATGCTGCCGCATGTTGCAGCATGCTGTGGCATGCTGCGGCATGCTTCAAGACGCCCACCAACAGGCCCCAAAAACAGGTGCTGCGGCATGCTTCAACCATTGGTGCTTGCTCTCGGGCCGGGCGGGGGGGGGCACCCAGGGCTATCCTTAAGGAGAAGAAAGGGGGGTGGCGTAACGCCAACAGGAACGAACGTTCACGGGGACGCTCTCTGCTTCATGGTTAAGACATGGGCAAGACACAAGACCACCGAAGCATTGAACAGTGGTTGGCGGTTGGCGGCGGTTGGCGGTTGGCAGTTGGCAGTTGGTGGCGGTTGGTGGCGATCGGTGGTTGGCGGTGCGCAGCGGTTGGCGGTTGGCGGTTGGTGGTCCTTGTGGGCTGTTCTTAAGGGCTGTCTTTCATCAAAGAAATTCTTAAGTACAGCCCTGGGGACCCCTGGATCTCCCCAGGGGATCGATCAGCGGGACGCTGGGCAACGCGGTGCGGCACCTGCGACGATGCGGCCACGACACGGCCGGTCGGCTTCTTCAGGCGTGCCACCGGCTGCCGAGACAAGAGGGCCTCGGCGAGCACCGAGTACCCGATGGCGTACGGAGTCACCAGCACCTTCGCGGCGACGCCGGCGTTCCCAGTCCCCTTGTGCACCGCGGCGGCCCCCCAGTCGGTCTTGCTGGTCTCGGCCCGGAACAGGGGCTCGAACTGTGCCAGCGCCTGCACGGCACAGGGCACAGGGGGGGGGCGGAGGGTGTGCGGTGGGCCCGAAGCCCGTTCCAGAGCAGAACCGTCGCGCTAGAGCCGTGCCGGCCCCTGAACGTGCGTGATCTCGGCGCTCGGAGTGTGTCACGGTTGTGCTTTGCCGGGCCGGACATGTGAGGCACACGCTTCTTCGGCGTCGGGCACACCCCCCATTCCACACCAAAACACAGCATCGCGTGACGAACGGCTGCCGCGGGATGGGGCTCATCGGCGCCCCTTTTGGAGGACCCCCCCCCGTTTCTGGGCTCAGGAGACGAAAACGGGCTGTGGAGGGGGGTCTGGGGGCAATCATCGTTCACACGGCATCAGTTCTGGTGTGCGAAACGATATGCTATGGACAGTCTGAATGGGGAGGGGGCTGGGGCAGGGGGGGGGGGAGGGGTCATGGGATGGTTTGGTTTTTGGTTTTTGGGGCGCCCAGCACGTGCCGGCGGGAAAGTGGCCGACACGCTCTCCCTGGGAAGGGCGCAAGGGAGCAGCGCTCGTACGACCCCTCTGGCCAGGAGGGCGACGGATGCACGCTGGTTTCTGCGGGGGGGGGGGGGGGGCTGCCTCGAAAACCGGGTGGAGGGAGGGCTGCGCGTGGGGGAGCTCGGTTGTGTGCGTGGGGGTGAGCGCTCAGGGCTGGGGTGGGTGGCAAGGCACGACGGGGTCCGCAGTGTGCCACGGCACTGCGCCTTGCCCCAACATGTTTCACCCAAAACTCGTGCCCCCGTGGTGCCAGGGCCTAGTACGTGCTGCCGGTGGGGTCATGGGATGGGGGGGGGTCTGGGGCAGGGGGGGGGGTCATGGGATGGGGGGGGGGTCATGGGATGGGGGGGGGGTCATGGGATGGGGGGGGGTCATGGGATGGGGGGGGGTCATGGGATGGGGGGGGGTCATGGGATGGGGGGGGGGTCATGGGATGTGGGGGGGGTCATGGGATGGGGGGGGGGTCATGGGATGTGGGGGGGGTCATGGGATGTGGGGGGGGTCATGGGAGGGGGGGGGGGTCATGGGATGGGGGGGGGGTCATGGGATGGGGGGGGGGGTCATGGGATGGGGGGGGTCATGGGATGGGGGGGGGTCATGGGATGGGGGGGGGTCATGGGATGGGGGGGGGGTCACGGGATGGGGGGGGGGTCATGGGATGGGGGGGGTCATGGGATGGGGGGGGGGGGTCATGGGATGGGGGGGGGTCATGGGACAGGGGGGGGTCATGGGATGGGGGGGCGGGGGTCACGGGATGGGGGGGGGGTCATGGGATGGGGGGGGGGTCATGGGATGGGGGGGGGTCATGGGATGGGGGGGGGGTCATGGGATGGGGGGGGGTCATGGGATGGGGGGGGGGTCACGGGATGGGGGGGGGGTCATGGGATGGGGGGGGTCATGGGATGGGGGGGGGGGGTCATGGGATGGGGGGGGGGTCATGGGACAGGGGGGGGTCATGGGATGGGGGGGCGGGGGTCATGGGATGGGGGGGGGGGTCACGGGATCCCGAGACCCCCGCGATGCACTGATCATTTTGAGGCACACATCATCAGGAAAGGTTTTCTCAAAGCATCGTCTTATACGCCGCTTCAGGCCCTGATTTCTGAGCCATCGCCAGCCCTTCGGTGAAGGCTCTGTCACCAGATCCCCCCCCCCCCCGCCCCAACCCCCTCCTTCAGGGGCCCCGGCCCCCAAACCTTTTTTCGCGATCCCCAACGTCCACAGTCCACAAGTCGGACAATGCGGCTGCCGTGCATTACTTTTCTCTCGGGAGCCCCCCCCCCCCCCCCCAACACCCGCCTTCCGTAGGCTCCTCCCCAAACGCTGCCCCAGGCCCGCCTCTGCACCGGCCGGTCATGCCGCGCTGCTCCCTCGCCCCCCCCCCCCCCCTAACACACGGAGAGGGCAGCAGAACAGGTCATCTGTGGCCCCACTCGGGCGGGACGGTGGCCGTCGAAGGTCAAAGGCGGCCCCAGACCTGTTTGAAGATTTCCGTGGTCCCGCTCCGGTCCGCCCGCACGATCACGTGGATCGGCTGCCCCGGAGGGATCCCCCAAGTCGCGAAGTCCGCGTTGTCGCGCGTGATCCGCGGATCGTCCCACGCGGTGATGTTGCCCCGGAAGATCTGGGCCAATGCGGTGGTGGAGAGGACGAGGTCGGTCACGCCGGGCAGCGCGTACACGGGGACGACCGCTCCGGCGAGGGTGGGGTACATCCGCAGGTCCGGGTACGCCGCGTGCTCCTCGTCCGTCGGAGGTGAGTCGGACCCCGCGAAATCGACGGCCAGGGGCTCGGCGGTGTCGGTTGGGTCGCACCGGGCGTCCCAGGACATGATCCGACACGTGGCCCGGCCGGAGCTGGTGGATGCGAAGGTGATGGTGACCTCCGGCCGGGCAAACGTGTAGGCGGAGATGGCGTCGGCGTAAAGGGCTTTGGGGAAGGAGGACCCAGCGCCGTACAGACTGCGGGGGGTGCAGTGGCCCCAGCCTTGCGGGAGGGTGCTCATGAAGGCCAGGAGGCCCGTCAACAGGACGTGCATTGTCCCGGGGGGCGTGCCAGTCCGTTGCCGGGGTGGGGACCGAGGCGCTCCGGGGCGCAGGTGAAGAGACGTGCAGGACACACCTGAGGGGGAGTGGCAAGGGGGTGGCCGCGGTGAGACCTGGTGACCGCATCCCTTCTGCAAGCAAAGCGGCATGTTTGGGCTTCCCTTTCCCCCCCCCCCCCCCCTCACGCACCACCAGGGATGCATTGGAAGGGAAGGGACCTCAGAGGCGGCCTCAGAGGCGGGTAGGCAGGCGGTTGGAGGAGGTTGCCAAAGCGGTTGGAGGACGGTTACTGTCAGTTACAAATGCCATTGAGGCTGGCACTTGCCATCGGCGACACAGTGGCTGGGATTGGCTGGGCGCCCTGGAGGGGGCCTCAAATGGTCAGGTGTGGACCCGCCACTTAGCTCCAGGCGCGTGCCTTTCACGGCCTTCATTGCCTTCTCAGTTCGTTGCATGTTCAACTGGCCAGTCGATTGTTCGCTGGCTCTCAGTTCTCATACCCGTCCCTCCCTGGTTCTGGGCCTGGTAATTCTGGGCTTTATCGCCCCGGAGGGGGGTTCCCCCCCCCCTTCCAATCCATCCCTGCCCCCGACTCTCTCCCCCTACCCACATGGTGCAATGGTCTGTCCGTGCCCACGGTTCACAACCGCAAACCCTTCTCCTGGAGGGCACCTCTATTTGCTTGTGGACATGAAGTAATGCGCACATACACACACTCTTCGTGAGGGACTCCAGAAACAGACTCAACACATGCGATGAGGACAAGGCACGGCGGTGGCATAACACTGCTCTCCAAGAACCCTCGTCAGGCCATTCAAAACAATAAAAGTGTCAAGTGGCTAGGTACCTTTTTGCAGTCCTCATGTGGTGCTAAATCTAGAGGCTACAAGTGGGGGCACAATTTGGACATGGGTTACACACCATGCCAACGGCCCATCTCAGGGTCGGGAAAGATTGGCTCCTATCTCCACCCTCCAATTGTCACGGTTGGCCAAGAATAGTGCCATTGTGACCGGAGGGTGGGGAGGCGGGGGCTTGCCTCCGCGTTGAAGCCCCGCCCCAGGCTCCGGCAAGGCCTCCTCCTGGTGCTTGAGACAGTGCCACTGGTAGACGGCTCAGTAGGTGTGAAAATGACACCTAGGTAGCGGACCACCCCAACTCGCAAAAAGGTCGCAAAGTTTTCTCCGCCATGAGTACCCCTTTGGGCAAGGTTTTCCAACAAGCCACCCATTGTGTCAGGTTCCAGCCCTCATGTGGTGCTAAATCTAGGGGCGACAAGTGGGAGCACAATTCGGAGATGGGTGACACATCACGGCAACAACCTCTCAGGTCTGGAAAGATTGGCTCCTATCTCCACACTCCAGTTGTCACGACCGGCCAAGAATAGTGCTAGCGAGGCCAAAGGGGGGGCCTTGCCTCCGCATTTGAGCCCCGCCTTAGGCTCCGGTAAGGCCTCCCCTTGGTGCTTGGGATGGTGCCCCTTGCAGGTGGTTCCCTGGGTGTGAAGATGACACCTAGGTAGCAAACCACACCAATTGGCAAAAAGGTTGGGAAGTTTTCTCCGCCATGAGTACCCCTCCGGGCGGAAGTTTTCAACAACGCACCCCACCGGACTAAAAAGCATCCGGGGCACCCATTGTGTCACGCTCCGGCCCTCATGTGCTGCTAAATCTAGAGGCTACAAGTGGGGGCACAATTTGGACATGGGTGACACACCAACGGCCCATCTCAGGGTGCCGAAAGATTGGCTCCTATCTCCACCCGCCAGTTGTCACATTTGGCTAGGAATAGTGCCATTGTGACCGGAGGGTGGGGAGGCGGGGGCTTGCCTCCGCGTTGAAGCCCCGCCTTCGGCTCGGGCAAGGCCTCCCCGTGGTGCTTGAGATGGTGCCACTAGTTGGCGGCTCAGTAGGTGTGAAAATGACACCTAGGTAGTGGAGCACCCTAAGGGGCAAAAAGGTCGGGAAGTTTTCTCCGCAATGAGTAACCCTTTGGGCAAGGTTTTCCAACAAGGCACCGCTCCAGATGAAAAAGCATCCGGGCCGCCCATTGTGTCAGGTTCCGCTCCTCATGCGATGCTAAATCTAGAGGCTAAGAATGGGCGCACAATTTGGAGAGGGGTGACACATCTTGGCAACCGCCCATCTCAGGGTGCGAAAAGATTGGCTCGTGTCTCCACCCTCCTCTTGTTACGCCCGGCCGGGAATACCGTCATTTTTTGGTTGTTGTAACACCAGAGACAGTTCTTGCCCCTAGGCCAATGGCGTGCATGGGCATCTTGGCCCGGATATTATGTACAGCAAGAGTTGAGGCGAACAGCTTCATGCGTGTCAAGCATGTCCCCGAATGGAGACGTCGCTGGGGGCAACCCCGTTGCTACTGTATAAAGAGGGTACAGGTGTAAAACTGCCACAGCACCTAGGGAGCCCACCTGTTGGGGGTCACGGAAGATGGGGCCCATCTGTAAATTGCCATTTTGGAAGTATTGACTCTAGGGGAACTTGTAAAGCAGATCCACAAAAAGACAAGGAGACAAATTGCTATAAAGTGCATTTTTTCAGACAATGTCAAAGACATCTCCCTAATTGGACAACTGCAAGGAGGGAAATATTGATCAAATGAGATCCGAACACTCTGTGAATGCTCCCATTTTTTGGAATTTTTGGTGTAGAGTTTGCAAAAGGCGGAGCACAAGAACACTGCACAGAACTTGGGACGGCAGTACAAAGTATCACCAAGGCCGGTACCAATGCCGGCGATAGAAGCTGACCCCGCCCTCCAAAAGAGCCATGGCTGCCCGCCTGCAACGCGGACGCAGTCCCAGCACATAGCGGTCAACAGACGAGACTGACCCAACGCAAGAACCCGGGGATGAATCGGTCTCCCGCTCAGCACGTCAGACTGCCGCCACATGAGGCGCTGATCATGCTGGACCCAACCACACGCAACCATTTAACCCGTGAAGGGCGGGGTGCACGTGCAACCCCCCCCCCAACTAAACTAGACTTGGCTGGGGTCCGGTGGGCGGATGGCCGGACCCAGAAGAGGAGCGGCTGCCGTGGGTGGGTGGGCGGGTAAAGACAGAAAAACTGCCTAAGAAAGGAGGTGCAAACAAAAGTTGAAACGAGGTTCAACTAGTGTTTGCAAAAGGCGGAGCACAAGAACACTGCACAGAACTTGGGTATTCATTCTCTGCCGCAACCCTCCCTGCCCCCCCCCCCCCCGGCCCCAGCCACGCACTGGTGCCATCAGGAACCCGCTGGCCATAGCAGAGAACCCGAGGGGTGGAAACTGAGTTCTAAACCCCCTCCGAAACACCAACCAACGCAGAAAACTCCCCATGGGCCTTAGGGCCGCCACTGCAGTTTGCACAAGCACAGCACAAGAAAACTGCACAGAACCTCCCCCCCCCCCCCCACAGCAACCGCAGGTCCCGCCAACGTGCACAGCGGTCCCGCATCTACCCGAGACACGGCGCCGCGCTCATGGGCAGGGACCAACGGCTGAAGGGGAGTGGAAGTAGGGGCCGCGCCGGGCTCTTTGCCCACTTCAGCAGGAGTGCACCCGGCGGCCTCCACTCATGAGCCTATCAGTAATAGTCCACAGGCCTGGCAAGACTGGACCTGGGGCCATATTCAGCTTATGGGCAGGTCCTTGGGACAGGCGGTCTGCCTCCGCCTGGGCACAAAGGCCTTGGCTCACTGGGCAGCGAATAGGGCGACCTCCTCTGCAGTCCTCAGAGCCTTCACCCGTCACGAGGGCCTGCACATAGTTGCCGAACATGGAGAACAAGGCCAATCAGCTGCCAGAACTGGTGGTCTGGGGGCCAGTGCTGCTCAATCCGCTGCCGCCAGAACTGTGTCTTGGAGGCCAGTGCTGCTCAAACCGCGGCCGCCAGCACTGGTGGTCTGGAGGCCAGTGCTGCTCAAACCGCTGCCGCCATAACTAGTGGTCTGGAGGTCAGTGCTGGTCAATCCGCTGCTGCCAAAATTGGTGGTCTGGAGGCCAAAGCTGTTCGAACCGCTGCCGCCAGGAATGGTGGCCTGGAGGCCATTGCTGCTCAAACTGCTGCTGCCAAAATTGGTGGCCTGGAGGCCAGTGCTGCTCAAACCGCTGCCGCCAGAACTGGTGGTCTGGAGGCCAGTGCTGCTCAAACCGCTTCTGCCAAAATTGGCGGTCTGGAGGCCAGTGCTGCTCGTACCGCTGCCGCCAGAAATGGTGGTCTGGAGGTCAGTGCTGCTCAAACCGCAGCTGCCAAAATTGGTGCCTTGGAGGCCAGCGCTGCTCAAAACGCTGCTGCCAAAATTGGTGGTCTGGAGGTCGATGCTGCTCGAACCGCTGCCATCAGAACTGGTGGTCCGGAGGTCAGTGCCGCTCAAACCGCTGCCTGCCCTAAGGCCCATGGTGGGGAGTCATATGTCCCCCTAAAAAGACAGAAAAACTGCCTAAGAAAGGAGGTGCAAACAAAAGTTGAAACGAGGTTCAACTAGTGATTAACCCTCGATGTCACATCTCCCTGCAAAAATTTTTACAGCGCTAGTGCTTAAAAAAAGAAGTCGTTTGCCTAGTAATACTTTGAGCAAAAAATATTTTCACTGTTTGAAGGAGAAGGGCAGAGATGAACAAGGGGTAGGGGGTCCACATAGCCCATTGTTGCTTCCCATATGTGCTAAGTGTGATCCCCCTCATAACCTATGGCAGCTGGCCCCACTAGTGAAGACCCCCAATGGGTAGGGCGGGGGATAATTCTGTAGTGGGCAAACATTGACGGGGCCGTTGCAAATGTTTAAATTGTTTTTCCCCCCATGGGCTTGGCACTTGCTGCTTCGCCCCACCAAACCCCATGCACCTCCTTCCACCTCCCCTCACTGCCATCCACGCAGCAGACGAGACAACAGTGCACAGTCGTGGACATTGCTGAACCCAAAAACGTAGTGTCGCGTGACCATTGTGGTGCTGTGCCGGCGCTATATCCCCATAATGGAGAGGGGGTAATTGAAACAAGGCTGTACCGGTGGTAAGCAGTATCCCCCTCCAAAAAAATCTTGGGGTTGCATGTTTGCATGGGGTGGCAAGGTGGGGGGTGTACATTTCCCCCACACATAGTTCCTCCACACAACCGCTCCCCTGCATGCTTTTTTTGTGTTGGCCTATGTGAAAGGTGATGTGGCCTTTTAATTCTTGTGTAGAAGCAGACTGGGTATAGCCTGCACCCCTCAAGTCTCATGGCAGCATTTTCTCCGACTTGTGGTCAATTGTCAACAGCAAGCAACGTAAATAGTGATTGTGCAAGCGACATAAGAAACAGCTAATATAGTTGTCACGCGGATACAGCTATCACATGCTCGGAGCATAGAAAGCAGAAAAGCTGGAAAACATTAATTGCTTTCTCACGCGACGTTTGCACAAAGTTGTACAAAATGAAAGTGCTTCCTTCTTGGGCGGTCCTTGTTCTTGGTCTGTTGCACACTTTACTTTAACATCCTTTTCTATAGGTGTGGCTTTGTGATGTGGTTTTATTGCACCGGCAGTCAAAAACCGACCGGTCCAAAGGCCCATTATCTGGTCCCCCCGATGCAGTCATTTTTCCCCATCCGAGTGTGCAAGGAATATGTAGGGAGAGCTTGGCCGCAATTCTGTGATTGCCCATGCATATGGGCTGAAATTTTACATTGTTTCCTGGCCCAAAATAGGACTGTCAAGGACTGTCAATGCAAAAATGGAATTTTTGTTAGAAAAAGGCCATTTGTGAGAGCGGCGAAAATGTGCAAATGCGATGGGGGCACAAAGCAGTGCGCAAGGAGGGCTTGGACACCAATGCCCATCGGTGTTGTGTGGAAGTGGTGCAAAAAAAACAAGGCACAATCTGACACCATCCCTGCAAAACAAGAGCACCCCCAAAAAGTTGCGGTTTGTGACCAAACACTTGTGAAACACCTATGACAATCAAGTAATTTTTTCCTTGTCTAGCTGTTATCCATGCAGCCCCTTACAATTATTTCTTTGCGGCGCAAGTGCTGCAGTATTCATGGTGCTTGCACTGCAAATGCATGCAATTGACCACAATTGGGGGAAAATGTTGGGCAACAAGAAGTCAAGGTAAGGGGCAAATATCCCTATTTTGTTGAGGTGGGTTCTTGATTGTTTACGGCGCTGGTGCCGTAATATTTCATGGCACTGGTGACGCAAAAGGTTACGGCTCCGGCGTCATGGACAGTAAGGCTATGCACATACCTTGCCTCCTAGGCAGCACTCACTGTTAGTATGGACATTGGCTGATAGACCCACCCTTGCATTTCCCCCATTGTGGCGAACACTAGCGCTCACCTTGCACACTCCTAACATGTTAGCCCTTAATCAAGACTCAATATTGGGACCGAGCTGGTGGGGGAGGGAACATTAGCTATGACTGGTGAGGGACATCAAGAATGATTCACACATTGATGGCTCTTGACAAAGTGAAATCAACTTGCAAGTGAACCCCATCACGACGAGGCCCACTTTCAAGGCTTTTTGGACTTTTGAGGGGCCAAAATGCCCCAAAATGGGCTCAAAATGGGCTCATCTCACCCGTTTGTGCGCCCCAAATGGTCTAGGATGAGGTTTGGAAAAATGCGTTTTTGACCCATTTTTGACCCATTTTTGGTCCCAAAACAGCCCATTTTCAAGGCATTTTGGGATTTTCGGAGGACCAAAATGGGCCACCACAGGCTCAAAACAGTCCAAAATCACTTGTTTTAGCGTTGCACATGGTCTAGGATCTTTTTTGAGAAAAGTCATCTTTTTGCCCCTGCTGGACCCTGTTGACCCATTTGGGCACCCACCTGTTTGGGCTTGAGCTTGCAGCTTGCCGCAGCCTAGTGGGCCTAGGTATTGGGGTCTAGGCGTCCGTTTGGGCAATTCTGAGGGGTGGAAACCACAAAAAGTGGGGGGTTGCGTGTGGAGTAGGTGCCCTCGGAATCGCATTTTGAGCCATGCAGCCAAAGATATGGCCTATTCTTGGTTTGTGGCTGTCGGCATTTGGAGCTTCTGGGGGCCTTTTTGGGCCGTTTCCGGGACATATCATGGAGTTACAGGGCCGCAAAGAGCTCGTTGACACGGGGAAGTCAAGCCGTACGTGCAATGTACCCACCGTTTCCATTCGTTTGGCCGTTTTGAATGGGTTCCACGGCTTTCGTGGCCCAAAAATGGCTGTTTTTGGCCCTAAACTGCAGTTTTTGAAACTGAGGTCCGCCACTTGCGAATCCCGTTCCCGGCCGCCACCGGCGAGTTTCTCGCTCAAACTTTGTGTGTTTGTACTTCACACCCATAGGTATCATCCACCAAAAATTTTACCCAAATTTGAAGCACCACGACGGAGTTCTGATTTTTTCCCATTTCGGGGCTGCTGCTGCTTGCTGCTTGCTTGCTTGCTTGCTCCTGCTGCTAAACCTGGTAGGTCCACCCTAGACACTAAAAAGGGTTATAAAACCAAGACTCGTTCCACCAGCTCGGTGACCCTAACCCTAACAATTTGCATTGGCCCTCTTGAAAAGCCCGCAGCAAACTAAGCAGATTCCCCATCCCCCATCCCACGAGCACTTGGCCGTGCATGCAAAACACCTCGCCTACCTGAGGCAAGCTGTCACACTCCAAATTCTATTGCCTGCGGCAGTGCACCTCGAAGAGAGGTTGACAGTCGGCCAATCAGTCCCTAGCCAGGCCAGCAGGCAGTGAGACAGAAACACACAGTTTGGGTTTTTTGTCAGTGGCAGATGCGGCACAAAGCAGCAGGGAGGGTCTGCATCTAAGACCAAGCAGTGGCCGAGTGGTAATGCAACCGGCCGGAGTGCCTTTGGTCGGCGGTTCGAACCCCGGTCGGGCGAATTTGGCGCCGCCGCCGCCGCCGCCAAGAGTCGGCGGACCAGGATTCGAACCACCGACCAAAAACTTTACGTTAGCTGCGTTACCCCTGGACCGCTGATGGTGTGATAGCGGTATGCTTCTCCACTGCTTGTAGCCTTTTGAGCGAAAATTTTTGACCCCCCCCCCACCCCCCCACCCCCCCCCTCAAAAAAGTGATATCCAGTTTTAGGGGATAGAGGCCTCAGAATCAAAAAATCCATTGGGGGATGCTCTTATTGGGCAAAATAATGATTTTACAAGGGGTTGGACATCCAATATCATGCCTTGGGGTATGCGACGCGAATGACCCCAAAAAAGGGGGGTATACGACGCCCGCGCCTGCGCTTGATCTAACAACCTCTCTTCGAGGAGATTTTGTGGTCTAGTTTGTACCTGTGAAGAAAGATATGCATAGGAAAGGTGGTGTAGTGTCTATTCCTATTGGGGGGTTTCAGCTCTCCAAGCCAACCCACTGGTCTATCTCCCCCACCCCTTCTAGATTACGGTGCCGGCGCCGCAAACGTTTACATTACAAGTGTGCCAATCCGCCTACCACCCCCCTTTTTGCAATCCCTACACTTAATGGAAATCTCCGTGGTTTTTAGGCACTTTTCGCACCCGCACGCCCCACGTTTAAAGCTCTATCCGTGAGGACAGTGCACCCCAAGTTTATAGCACCTATGGGGGCTGAGGTCATCATGGCATCCCTCCGAAAAATCGGCGAAGAAATCCTACCCGCTTGCAATCTCCCCCATTAGCGCGTGACGGTCTTCGGGGTGGGGGGGGGGGGTCGCCAAGTGACGGTCTCCCGGGAGGGGGGGGGGGGTTGCAAGGGTATTTCAAGGCAAACTGTGATACCCTCCACCGATGCAAGCAAAGTGAACACAGGTGAAGCGACTTTTGCATTGATGCGGTTCATCCAACACGAATATTATTGGGGATCCAAAGGAACGGTAAAGACCTTTTGGGTACAAGAATACCACACTTTGAATTGTTGCGCATGTTCAGTTTGCATGACAAGCACGGGGTGTGTTGCACTGGCTGATGAGGAGGAGGCAATGGCGTGCGGGGCTGGTTTGGCAGATGCTTTAGTGCCCGCTTGCACAGCCAGACCAGTCCGTTTGGCGGCTAGCTTTGCTCTTGGTTGGGGGGCAGCCACCAATTTCTTTGGGGTGCAAAAGCCGGAATGCCTTGGAGCGGCATTTTGCGGGGCCTTTGACAGCCGACACAAAAACTGCCTCCTCGGCAATGGTGGGTACGTTTCAGTGGGGTGGGACTGCCCGTTAATTGCACAATGTCATCGGTACCATCATCCGCCACAATGGGGTTGGGCTTCAAGAAGGCATCCAATGTGGACTGCAAACTGCGCTTCCGGTGCACACTTGCCGCTACAGTGGGTTGTGTGGGCTGTGCCGGTGTTTGGGGTTGCGAAGCCATGGGGATAATGTCCGCTGACTCTGGAGACTTGTGTGATTCAACCACCACAGCCTCTAGCCTTGAGAGTTGAGCGCTTCATGCTCCACTGGAGTGACCCCACCAGGGCGTATGTACCAAATGTGGCGAAACTATGGTCCCTTTGGTGAAGGGCCCAAGTGCGCGTGAGTGGTACCGTACACGGTCACCTTGAGAAAACATCTTGGATCTGAAATAGCAACACACCACACCCATACAACGCCTTTGGAGAGAGAATATCACAGAACACACACAGGTGATCGATTTGAAGTAATGGGAAAGCAACGCAAAGCCATGCATAAGGCAGATGGGCAGCACAAACCAGCGCAGTAGATGGTAACTAGAAAAACATGGATGTGATGATCTCCCCCCCCCGGGGGGGGGTTGCAAGGGGTGGGAGGTTGCAAGGGGCGGGGGGTAACAAATCGGCAGGAAGGATGTTGGAATCCACGTGGATCAATAATACACATGAATTCTGGGTTCAGGTGTACAATGTATAAAATGCCGTGTGTGGACTGTGCCGGTGTTTGGGGTCACGAAGGCATCCGTTCGGTGACTCATGCAATAATTCTATTGCCTTCGGCAAGGCACCTCGAAGGGGGGGGAGGGGCCAAAACATGCTTTACATAGGATATTTGATCATTTTGGATGGTCAAAGTATCAAAAAAATCAGTTTCGGAAAATTTCCATTTTTGAGCTGCCGAGGCCGGAAAACTGCATTAGCAGGTTGTGTGCCCTAGACCCCTTGGTACCCCCCCCCCCCCCGCCACACCCAAATAGGGTGAAAAACACATGAAGAGGGTCCAAAACATGCTTTACATAGGATATTTGATCATTTTGGATGGTCAAAGTATCAA
Organism: Eutreptiella sp. 'Long Island Sound 2002'; assembly: GCA_964036045.1. NCBI lineage: Eukaryota > Euglenozoa > Euglenophyceae > Eutreptiales > Eutreptiaceae > Eutreptiella > Eutreptiella sp. 'Long Island Sound 2002'. The sequence goes on along the minus strand of OZ038388.1, from coordinate 50,291,402 downwards.
AAAAATCAGTTTCGGAAAATTTCCATTTTTGAGTTGCCGAGGCCTGAAAACTGCATAAGCAGGTCGTGTGCCCTAGACCCCTTGGTACCCCCCCCCCCACACCCAAATAGGGTGAAAAACACACAAACAGGGTCCAAAACATGCTTCACATAGGATATTTGATCATTTTGGATGGTCAAAGTATCAAAAAAATCAGTTTCGGAAAATTTACATTTTTGAGCTGCCGAGGCCTGAAAACTGCATAAGCAGGTTGTGTGCCCTAGACCCCTTGGTACCCCCCCCCCCCCCCGCCACACCCAAATTGGGTGAAAAACACATGAACAGGGTCCAAAACATGCTTCACATAGGATATTTGATCATTTTGGATGGTCAAAGTATCAAAAAAATCAGTTTCGGAAAATTTCCATTTTTGAGCTGCCGAGGCCTGAAAACTGCATAAGCAGGCTGTGTGCCCTAGACCCCTTGGTCCCCCCCCCCCCCCACACCCAAATAGGGTGAAAAACACACAAACAGGGTCCAAAACATGCTTCACATAGGATATTTGATCATTTTGGATGGTCAAAGTATCAAAAAAATCAGTTTCGGAAAATTTCCATTTTTGAGCTGCCGAGGCCTGAAAACTGCATAAGCAGGTTGTGTGCCCTAGACCCCTTGGTACCCCCCCCCCCCCCCCGCCACACCCAAATTGGGTGAAAAACACACAAACAGGGTCCAAAACATGCTTCACATAGGATATTTGATCATTTTGGATGGTCAAAGTATCAAAAAAATCAGTTTCGGAAAATTTCCATTTTTGAGCTGCCGAGGCCTGAAAACTGCATAAGCAGGTTGTGTGCCCTAGACCCCTTGGTACCCCCCCCCCCCCCACACCCAAATAGGGTGAAAAACACACAAACAGGGTCCAAAACATGCTTCACATAGGATATTTGATCATTTTGGATGGTCAAAGTATCAAAAAAATCAGTTTCGGAAAATTTCCATTTTTGAGCTGCCGAGGCCTGAAAACTGCATAAGCAGGTTGTGTGCCCTAGACCCCTTGGTCCCCCCCCCCCGCCCCCGCCACACCCAAATTGGGTGAAAAACACATGAACAGGGTCCAAAACATGCTTCACATAGGATATTTGATCATTTTGGATGGTCAAAGTATCAAAAAAATCAGTTTCGGAAAATTTCCATTTTTGAGCTGCCGAGGCCTGCCTGAAAACTGCATAAGCAGGTTGTGTGCCCTAGACCCCTTGGTACCCCCCCCCCCACACACACCCAAATTGGGTGAAAAACACATGAAGAGGGGCCAAAACATGCTTTACATAGGATATTTGATCATTTTGGATGGTCAAAGTATGGAAAAAATCAATTTCAGAAAATTCCATTTTTGAGCTGCCGAGGCCTGAAAACTGCATAAGCAGGTTGTGTGCCCTAGACCCCTTGGTACCCCCCCCCCCCCACACACACACCCAAATTGGGTGAAAAACACATGAAGAGGGTATTGCGCTTTTACTGTCCACGTGGCTATGCACAGAGGTCGAGGGGCTGGGGGGAAGGGCCGATCCTTGAGTTCAGCGCCCCCCCCCCCTATGGGCGCCCCCCGCCTGTAGGAGTGCGGCGACACGGAGGGACGAGCTGGTCATGACTAAGTCACTTCCGAACTCGCCCGTCCGTGCAGCCGCCGGGGCGGTGCTGGGCCCTTATGGGACGGGTTACCCAGCGCCCCGGAGGACGCTCCCGTCAGTGGGGGGTCGCTGCCAGACCCCCTCCTCCACTGCTCCCTGGGCAGCCCCACGGGCCCCCTCCACACGCCATCTGAGCCCTGACCCGAGCCCTGCCCTGCCCTGACCCGCTGGATCCCTGGCCACTTGTGGGGTGGGGTTCCCATCGCCCCAGGGGGCGCTCCCGTCAGTGGGGGTCCGTAACAGGACCCCCCATTGCCTCTGCCTCCTAGGAAGCCCCTCGGGCCCCCACCCCTGTCGTCCGGCGCCCTGGCCCGAGCCCTGCCCCGTCTCGACCTGTTGGCCCCCTGTGGCAGCCCTGTGGCAGCCCTGTGGCAGCCCTGTGGCAGCCCTGTGGCAGCCCCCGGTTCCCTCCAGTGCGCCACTGCACGCGCCTGCTTGTCCGGCAAGGGGAAGTTGTGGTCTTCCCCCATCGCCGCCACAGGGGGGGGCAGCCATCGGGATGCCCCGCCATTGGGGCAGCCTGCAGCTGGTAGGGAGCCGTTAAAACCTGCCCCCGCCGTCTTCCTGAGGGGAGGGGAGGGGGGGGGGTTCCCAAGCCCTGCCCTCTCCCAGCTCTCTGCCCTGCCCTGCCTTGAGGTAAGGTTAGGGGTAGGGTGAGGAGGTAGGCCTGAGGGCCTCTGTTGTAGGCCCGCATCTTCATTTGGCAGCGCCCCGCCGTTGAGCGCCACATCCTTCAGGCAGGCGGCGGGGCCTGCCAGCAACAAACTGGCGGTGCCCTGTAACAGTGGCAGCACTAGGGGCTGCAGGGGGGCAACAGGGGCCCTTCTCGGTTTCGGCGGACCCCGGGGCATCGCCCCCAGGCGGCACTGGAGTTTAGAAGACTCCAGCTCCAGCCACGCAGCCCTGTGCTGCTGTATGAAAAAGCGGACCTCGGCCTCCGCCTGTACCACTTCCTCCACGAGGTCCGGCAGTGAAAAAGCCGGGAAGACACTCTCAGGGGGGGAGGGGGGGCTGGTCAGGACCTCCTCCACCCCCCTCCCCCCAGGGAATCCACTTGGTTGGGTCAGCGCAAGGGGGTTAGCAACAGTGCGCTGGGCGGCCGGCAGCGCGCCGACTGCAGCTGCCCAAGAGGCCTCCGGTGGCCCCCATAGCTGCAGGGGGTCGGCCTGCAGTTTGGCCCAATCAGCAGGGGCCACAGGTGTGGCTCCCCACCCGCAGGGGGTCCGCAACGGGCAGACTGCGGGCGTCTGTGTCGCCGGCAATGCCCAGTCAGCAGGGGCCATCGTCGTGGCACCCCACCCGCAGGAAGCCCGCGGCGGGCAGACCGCGGGCGACAACGGAGAAAGAGGGGCAGCGGTCGAACCAGCCCCTGCCGCCATCGAACAGACGGCGACTGCTGCGGCCACGGCAGCCACAGAGGCGGCCCGCACCGCACGAGCAGCAGCGCACTGCTCCAGAAATTGTCCCACAGTGATGTCGTCCTCCAGAGGTTCCACGTGGCAGTAGCAGCTGCCCAGCTGCCCACAGCCAAACGGGCATACCTCGTCGTCCTCGGTGTAGTAGTCCGCGTACTCGTCACAAAAGGCGCCGCAGGCAGGCAAAGCCGCCGGCGCTGCTGCCGCTGCCGCTGCCCATGCCGCCACCTGGACCTGCGCCGCGATGGCTGCTGCGACCGCCGTCGCGAGGGGACGCGTCGTGCACCCCGCTGGCGGCCTCCTCCGGTCTTCGCTCCGGCGTTGTCGGCCTCGGCGTGAGGGCGGGGCGGCAGGCGCGGCCGTCGCCGCTAGCGGCAGAGAGGGCCAGTGCCTCTCGGATAACTCCCGGGGAGCAAAGGCGCCAAGGGGAGTCCTCCCCGCAGCCTGGGAGGCCCCCCTCGACAGAAACATGGTTGCGGCTCAGCTAGTGCAGCTTCGCCTCGAGCAGGCTCACAACAAGAAGCCTGAAAAACACATGAAGAGGGGCCAAAACATGCTTTACATAGGATATTTGATCATTTTGGATGGTCAAAGTATGGAAAAAATCAATTTCAGAAAATTCCATTTTTGAGCAGCCGAGGCCTGAAAACTGCATAAGCAGGTTGTGTGCCCTAGACCCCTTGGTACCCCCCCCCCCCCCACACACACACCCAAATTGGGTGAAAAACACATGAAGAGGGGCCAAAACATGCTTTACATAGGATATTTGATCATTTTGGATGGTCAAAGTATGGAAAAAATCAATTTCAGAAAATTCCATTTTTGAGCTGCCGAGGCCTGAAAACTGCATAAGCAGGTTGTGTGCCCTAGACCCCTTGGTCCCCCCCCCCCCCCCCCCCCACACACACACCCAAATTGGGTGAAAAACACATGAAGAGGGGCCAAAACATGCTTTACATAGGATATTTGATCATTTTGGATGGTCAAAGTATGGAAAAAATCAATTTCAGAAAATTCCATTTTTGAGCTGCCGAGGCCTGAAAACTGCATAAGCAGGTTGTGTGCCCTAGACCCCTTGGTACCCCCCCCCCCCCCACACACACCCTAATTGGGTGAAAAACACACAAAGAGGGTCTAAAACATGCTTTACATAGCATATTTCATCATTGTAAGTGGTCACAATATCAAAAAAATTTTTGCAAAAATTTTCCATTTTTGACCTGTAGAGGGTGGAAAACTGCCTAAGCAGTTTGTGCACACCCCAAATGCCATTGAACCACCTACAAACAGCAATTTGAAGCTTTTGGGGGGCCCATGGTTCGGGCTAGATGGGCCCAGTGGCCACTACGTGGGCCCCCATGGGTGCTCAAGCACCCGCATTGTCACCAAATGATCACCCAAACCCATCCTAGGGGCAACAGAAGGGTTTCGGAAAAAGTGGAAATGTGAAAAACTTTCAAGTGTCACTAAACAGCCTACGCAACAGCAATTTTGGGGCTTTCGGAGGGCCCATGGCACGGGCTACATAGGCCTAGCAGCCACTACGTGGGTCCCCATGGGTGCTCAAGTACCCGTATTGTCACCAAATGATCACCCAAACCAATCCTAGGGGCAACCGAACCTCGGCAACAACACGCTTCAAGTAAGACTACACACGGTGCACATTTGCCCACCATGCATCATCAGATTATCTAGCTGCCCTTTGTCTCATGGTTGATCTTCATTTGCACGCTTGTCATCTGCATTTGATCTTTAGCCTAACAATTTGATCCAACGCAAGATGCAAAGCAACAAAGGGTGATGCACAATGCCTACATTGAGGGCTGCCATAGTGGGGAGAAATCAACCTAGAAAGTAGAACATGCAGCGGGTGAAAATACGTGAAAATGGGGGGAAATGGGTGAAAAACCAAAAATGCCATATCAAATGCAAAAGAAGCACCGAAATACATGTTATCAAACAATCATGATGCCCCCGGTACCAGACGCGCAAATAGTTGCACCGTGTGCGCATTGCCCTTAAGGTGCCCCATTAGAGCAAACCATTTCGCCTCTCACACCCAGTAATCCTCGTTGATATGATTGCCAGTGAGAAAAAATTCTTCGTTTCTCTGAATGGCCCGGCAGTGGCGGAAGCAGCGGGACCACAAGTTCCGATGCTCACCCCCCGCCCCCCTTGAAATCTCCCACCTTTTGTCGGGCCGGCTCCCCCCCTAGGGGGGGGGGGGGGTCACAAAGTGACGGTCCACCCCCCCATGGGGGGGGGGGGGCACAAATCTGTGCCAAAGTACCTAGTGTAAATCAGCTTCGGCACCTTGGAAAATTTTTCTTTGGCACCTTCAGTGCCTAGTATTTCTTGTGCTTTCGGGGCCAAGGTGATGGTTCCCCCCAGAAGGGGGGCGGGATTTCAAGTGGGGGGGGGGGGGTACTAGTGCGTCGTGCTATGCCTCCTGGGAATAGGTCGCCGTTGTCTGAAACAGACCCATCATCACGGGGGGCGCAGCAGTTCAGCTCTAAACACCAACCCCGGCGGCGTGGGCAGGGGGGGGGGTCCAGGAGGGGAGGGGGGGTGGCGGTGGGGGTCGAAAATTTTTCTCCATTTTGGGGGCATTTTTGAATTCCCCATTTCATTTTGAGCATTTTGACTACACACAAGTGGGGTGAAGTTTGGTTTTACCACTCACAACAAATGAAAAACAGAACCGTATTCCAACAGATGTACCTCTGAATTAGCAAAGGCTTCCCAACCAGAAGAAGACAGGTGGCATGGCATTCCCTGCCTCACTGTGAGCATTTTGAATGTAAGCAAGTGGGGGGAGACCAAGTGTGTTGCAAAGTTTGCAGGCTCAAAAAAAAATTCCAGGTGCCGTTGGTGCCCAAGTTGCCAGCTCTAACCAGATGCTAACTAGTGCGGGTTAGGGAGTCCAAAGGGGGGGGGGGGGTCAGGCCTCATAGGTAAGCGCCCCCGCGCCCATCATTCTCTTCCTGGCCTTCATTGAAGTCCCTCAGCTCAGCACACCACTCCAAATCCTTACCCCTCATCACCACCAAGTGCTCTGGTACCCACGCAGCCAAAAAAAAAAACGGAAGCGTCAATTTCATGGTTCCAAAAGGTCGCGGAAACAGCGCCCCCTCTGTGGTGATTGGAAAATCCCACTGTTTGGACAAGGGGCAAGATGAGGTAAGACAAATGCAGCTTGGCTTACAGATTACAGAAAAATGCAAGAGATATTTCAGGGATACAGAAACACAAATCGAGTTTGCAATTGCAATGGCGGCTTGGCCTGTGGCATCAGCGTGATGACATGCACAAAATCCGCTGTACACGGGTCTGTGTGGAGTGCACGGCTTGACATGGGTGCGCTCAGCACTTCAAAGAACACAATTGACAGCAATTTTGTGTCCCATTGGGCCCTGCAGATGTGGGTACAGGCCATTGCACAAATGGCCTGCAAAAAAGATGCGCGTAGCTGCTGGCTTGGCCGCAGCACTGTGCTGCGCCCTCAATGAAGGCTCAGCCTGACTGTTCGCAGGAGTGACAGAGGAGCTCAATTGCACAACCGACGGCTGCAGGCGATTGAGGTGGATAGGAGCGGATTCGATGATTCAAACAGAACAGGTGGTGCGGTCAAAGGTTAGAGGCTCGCAAGGGTGACGATTGAGATGGAAAGGAGTGATGATGTTCAGATGAAAAAAAATTGCAGGCCTTCAACTGTTTCACTTTCATTTTGCAGGGCACCAGGTAACAATTCCGCAGGGGGAATGAACTCCAGTCGTCTCCTTCCTTAGACGCTGCTTTCTGTTGCTGACCAAGCCTTCTGTCGGTGCGACGGGTAGCAGCCAATTCTAATTTGCAGACTCCACAAATCGCCTACGGCACCCGTGCACAGGCAGCTGCCTCTACAGCGTGCTGCAGCGCAGGGCACAGAGCATTCCACACCTCTGTTGATCGCACAGAAATATGGGCATGCACTGCGGTGGAGAAGAACCGCAGCGCAAAAGACCTGTTGGGCTCGAAAGCGAATAGGCAGCAACAGCAGCAAAGGAACAAAACGAAGGAACAGGCGGACCCCGAAAATCAGGTGACTATTTGGGGACCGGCACTCCTTCGAAGGTGCAAGGGGCAGGATTGAACAGGAGCATATTGGGTGCATGATACCCTCCTCCTTTATGACCCAGCGTTCTGGACCCAGTGCTCATTCACGTCCTTGAATCCCAATTCAAACCACACGTTTTCATGTACTCCGCCATTTACAGCCTGCAACACAGCCCTGTGCAGCCTGTGCACAGTGCATACACACTATGCACCGCACGTTGCACGATCATATTGCACCCTGTCCACTGTGCATTGTGCACATTATGCACATTGCATAGCAGGGTCATGCTAGATGCTAAAAGTAGTCAAAATGTTGCCTAATTTGTACCCATTACCTGTACCCATTGGTACTGCATCTCGTGCATGCACTCGCAAGCGTTGGCTCGTCACTGCGAATTGGCCACCAAACCTCGAGCAATATTTAGCTTTTGCTTGAGCAAGGGTGGGGCATTCGGGGCAGAAGCCGGCACATACATCCGGACAACTACAATGCACTTTCAAGTTAGGGTCAGACATATCCCGGTGGCAGACAAACGGTGTGGACGGAAGACTGACCAAGAACCTCACCAACCGATTCACTCGGAAGCACGTAACTGTCGCACATTGCTTTGTGCGTCTGCCACCCGTCAATGTGCCGTCAGACAGGGTAGGGAAAACCGCAGCTCCTGCAACAAAGCATGGCTGTGAGCTATCATTATTTAGTCAGGGAAGAATGACAGGAAAGAGGCGGATGATACCCATACCACGATATCATATTTTGGGATCACCCCAAAACACGACTTGGAGGTTGTGCGGCTGACAAAATTCCTCCTCTGGTCCCCACAACCCCAGAAAAAATCCATCAGACCGGGCACACCACCAGCGTGGGAGGGGGTGAGGAGCAGATCTTAAAAAGCAACGCCTTTGGACCAAAAATAACAAAAGTTGCCCTGCATCAAATTTGCAACCTTTTGGATGAGATGCGGCGAGGGGGCCACCTTCACCACCACCACAGGGGAACCCTTCACCCCCCTGCCACATTTCAAATCAAAACCAAAACCCTCCCTCTGAGGGCAGGAAACATGGCAAAATGGTCAGGGCTTGAAGACGCAAATCGGTCCCCACGAACCACAATTGGTGGTGGTCTGCGTGGAAAGTGCCCCCCTTCCCAAAGCGTATGTAGGAGGGACACCAGCATAAGTCAGGGGGAAGATCGGAGCTTGCTTGGTGCAGGGTTTTGTGACATCCTCTCCCTAACAAATCAGTATGAGGTAGCGGGAAACAGGGTACCTGGGGGTCGGCCACGTAAGGCACACGAGCCAGTGGCTGTCGTCTCTTCCGCCGGTCCCTCCCTTCCCTGAGTTACCTCCTGTAAGAGAGAGAGGGTGTGTGTGGGGATGTGCCGGGGGAATTGCGAAACTGGGGAGGGAGACCACTGAGGGTCTGTGTGTGTGTGTGTGCCAAGGTAACAATTCCATTCATGCTCAAACTGCGAGGTTCAACAATCCTACGGGCCTAGCACGACTGCAAACCATGAGTTCATTGTCCAGCCCTGCAGGGGGGCAGCCCTGACGGGCTCGATGCTCCATATTGACAAGTGTCGCCAACACACCGCAACTCCCGCCCTTTGAACCGTATACCATGTGGCAGCAACACACTCTGTGTGTGTGTGTGTGCGCGCGCACGACGTGCTATCCAAACGCAAACGGGGCTGACTTGCTTTGGCGCTCCGAACCGATGATCTACAGGAGACTGTGCCGGCGCCGCTTCCCAACGTGGACGTTTTCCGTCACCGGGTGCAGCTCCAATGACTTCCTCACAACGTAGGGGCTGACAGGCTCGTCGAGGGTTTCCACGGATGCTACCTTCTGCTGCAGAGGCCCGCTCACGCGGGCGGTATCCCCAGCGCTTTTGGGCAGCCAGCAGCCAATCAGGGCCAGCACCCCGATTAGCCCTCCAAAGCCGGCGAACACCAGCGCTGCACCGGAGGGGTGCTCCGCCGCCGGACGTGCGCTGATCGCGAAGGCGAGGACTGGAGCCCCGATCAGCGGCCCGGTGAGCTTCCCGATGCAGTCAGCCGTGGCCACGATACCGTTGAGGAATCCAGAGCGCTGAGGGTGGCGCGCGCAGCAGTTGTTGGTGGTGGCCGTGATGGCGGTGGCTGCTGTGAGGCTCGCTGCCGCGAAACAGGCCTGTGACATGCGACAGAACGGCAAAAGAGGATGGGAAAATTTCCTGGAGACAATTTTGTCAGCGATAACTTTGCCCGGGGAAAATTGTGCCACCCTTGAACTCCCCAAAGCTAAAGTGCCATACGCCCGAATGCCTGCGCTAAAACACAAAAAAAAACGTGCGCAAGACAGAGACACCAAGTTGCAACACACTGCCACTGTTGCTGCCACTGCCACTATCACCGTCCCTATCACTATGACTGGCACTATCCCTGGGCGTGAAGACCATTGCTCCAGCGGGTGGGGCGGGGCACGGAGGCCCATTCCCCCCCCCGTCCTTCGGCGGGCATCCGTGCCCGCCCCCCCCCCCCCCCCCCTGGGGGCGATTTTCAGGTCGCCCTGCATGTGACGCCCTCATGCACAGGTAGCCTGAGAGATCTAAAGGGCCCAATCCTGCAAATCTGGTGGGGAAAATCTCGCCACCGGCCAAATTTTCCCTTCCCCTGCAGGAAAACGTCGAGGAGGGAGGGAGGGATAGCGAGGACAAATTTGGGGAGGGGCGAAAGAGAGGGTTCTGGGTGTGTGTGGGAGGGGGATGACGTCTCCCCCCCCCCCCCCCTCAACACACACCTCTCACCATCCCACAGACCCATAGTCCTTTTCCCACCTCTCATCCCTATGCCCCTCCACACGAGAGGGACAATGAGATCCAGAGCAGGCATTGTAGCCGCAGCCGAATTAGCCAACTAACCACAGAGGTGAAGGAAAATGGGGGGAAATGGAAAAATGGGGGGAAATGGGGGGAATTGGGGGGAAATGGGGGGAAATGGGGGGAATTGGGGGAAAATGGGGGGAAATGGGGGGAATTGGGGGAAAATGGGAAATTGCCAAAAATACATTGTGGGGAGTGCAGAAAAACTGTGTGAAATTGGTAGGAAATGGGAGGAAAATCGGAGAAAAGTGGGACAATTTGGGACAAATTTCCCATTTTCCCCACTTTTCCACAACCTTGCCACCTTTCCCTCCAATTCCTTTGATGAATTTTGCCAGCCAAACTACCCGACTGGGAAAATGGGAATTTCGGGACTGGCCGACATTAGCCGATTTTTTTTTCGGCCAGCGCCGATGGTTGCCAGAGGGATGAGGGGCGGTATGGCAGGGCAAGGGACCGGCAGAGAGTGACAGCACGGGCTGAGGGAAGGGGCGACGATGGAGGAAACAGAGGGACTCGGCAGGGCAAGAGGGGGGGGGGGGGTCGGCAGGGACCGGGAGGGTACCTGTGTCACTGCCACGAGCCCCCCCGCCAGCACGTGGCCTTTTGTGCCGTTCACATGAGGGATCACGGACATCACCGCCCCGGCCAAGGCGCAGCCGCAGATGAACGCGCGGCGGAGGCCGAGGCGGTTGACGACCCGCGCCATGGCCCACATCGTGAAGAGGAACTGCACGGCACCGGCGGCGAGGAGCATTGTGCCCACCTCCATCTCCTGAGGCGTCGCAGCAAGATGGGGCTTGGGACTGCTTCCCCCGACACGTGTTTTGGGGGGCGTTTCTGCACATGCGGGCACAGCGCCCAATAGTGAGTCGGCTTTCCTGTGACCATCCTGAAAACCACCACCGGGGAAACCTACGTCCACAGGGCAAACACAGAAGGTTTGGACAGAGAACTGACAGCATTCTGGCATTTTCAGTGTGAAACATAGTTCAATTCGTTGTATGAGTTTTGGACTGAGTGGGAATCTGGGGCAGTCCTGTGCCTGGGAACACGGTGGTCACCGTGGCCATGGGGGCAAACGGGTCCAGAATAGCCTACCATTCGCACCGCGCACGGTGCGCCGCCTTTTCAGGCAGATTTTGACCTCTGCATAAAAGTGCGCCGAGGATTCTGGGCACATCCACCGAAGGTGGAAGAAGAGGTCGGCGCCTTCAGTGCCCAGGGTCCCCACCAAAATCTGAAATGGGCCACAGGCCGGTCCGAGAACTTTGGGGGTCAGCGGGTCGGCGCGGGGCTGCAAAGATCAGGTGGGGACCCGCCCCTGTGCTCCAGCCGCCGCCGCCTTCACACGGCCTTCACCGCCTGCAGTGCGATAGCCCTTTGCTTGCTTCGGTGCAAATGTGCCGGCGCGCCGGGGGGGGGGGGGGGGGGCGGCAGATTCTGAACCCGGGCGCCCCGCCTGGTCCGCTTGGCCAGAGTTCATCACAACTGCCCACATCAATGGCAAGCAATCGCGGAGCCCCTGGAGATCCACTCGTAATTAGTGATCGCAGTCCATGTCCAGCCATGAACACTGAAGGTCGTGGACACGGCGGATGCCGCACCATCTTCCGACGCAAAAGGATCGCGGGGCCGCACTGATTGCGAGGGGCCATGTATCACGGGGAAACGTTCTCTGGCGGGCCCCATCGGGAGACGGGCTCGAAGGCGGCACCAACAATCAACCCCCGGGGGCAGGGGCTGGTCACCGCAGGACGGAGGCCAGACTCTTATCCGAAATCCAAGAGAAGCCGTTGGACTAACAGGGGCTACATCAGCAAACGGGAAAGTACAGATCACAGTCTGCGCGTCAGTCAGTCTACTCACATACGCGCGCGCGATCCCGCCCGCCAACCACCGCCCACGCACGAGGCCCGCATGCGCCCCCGCCAGCGTCAGCCGCGGCAGATGGAGACATAGCCTGAGCGGCCGATGTGTCAGCGGATGCGAGGACGCGCGGTCAGGGACAGTCTCAGAGGGGCCGCAGGCACCTGGAAGTTGAGGCCCCCGGCGCCCTCTGACGCGATGGCCCACAGCGGGACGACGTCGAGGTACCCGAACTGGACGCACCCCAGGACCGACCGAAGAAAGATGGCCAAGGGCAGTGGCCGCTGGCACACGACGGCGAGCAGCCCCTGCGGCTTTGCACCGGCCGCGGGGCCGGCCCCGTCGGCGCCGTCCTCGACGTCGTTCGCCGGCGGCAGCGCGTGCCCTGTCTGGCCGCCGAGGTACCCGGCGGGCCGGGTCTCGGGGAGGAATGCGGCGGTGCAGGCGACGGCAAAGAGGCCCAGGGCGCCGCCGACGAGCGACGGGCCGAGCGCCGGGAAGGTGGGGCCCAGCTTCCCGTAGAAGAGGCCCCCCACCGCGGGCCCGAAGGTGCCTACGATGCCCCCGAGGGCGATCACGCGGCTGAAGACCTCGGCCTGAAGGGAGGCGTGCGGGGGGATGCAGACGTGCACAGGGCCGCGGAGGGGCATGGGGACGGGTACGGGCCCCTTTGCATCCCGTCCCGCCGGGGGGGGGGGGGAGGGTCTGGACCGGAAGGGAAACAGGAGGGGGGGCTGGCCATCAGACTCGGATCCAACTCGTCCTTCAGGTACAAGACATGGGCAAAGGACCGGAAGGCGGAGCCCAGCGCTCGTGCCACGTCTTCCTTCTGCAGGTCCACCCCGGCCGCCCACGCACCACTGAATCCAACGGTACCACTGGGGCCAGACATGCGAACCGCCAGGCAACACCCAAAGCGGACACCGCACTCCCTTTGGGGGGGCTCAGACCTAGGCAACCCCGCGAGGGCTCCTCACCAGACCTCCCCATCTCAGTCCCCACGCTGTGGAAATGCGCCTGGGGAGCAGTGCCCCTCGAAATACCTCGGCCGCTCTCAATTCGTCGGCCCCATGCACGGGAATGTGCTTGGGGACCCCTGGCCCTCACCACCCCTGTGCCGTCCTCGGCCCCTCTGCTCCTCCCTGTGCTCCTCTGGATTCCTTTCGACGCGTGGGAATCTGTCGTCGGAAACCTGAAATCTTGTGTGGATTGCAGGAGTACCGGTATAGTACGATGGCCGCAGGGTCTAAATCCACTAAACATCCCCCACCAAAAAGGTATACGCCAGGGCATAGATCTTGGCAAGATGCTCAGCAAGGCCAACAAGGCCAAGGGGGTATAAATTTTTTTGGGGTATGAATTTCGGGCGCGGAGGTGCTGCATGTTCTTTTTCCTGTGTCATTCAGTTGCGATTTCTGTACATTCAGATTCTGAATCTGATTTGGAACTGCATGAGGTCGATCGTGGAGGCCCTCGTTGCATAATATATTTGGATGATGTTGCTGAAACCACACTTCGTTCTTCAAGTGAGTGACCTTTGCAGTGGTGTCGAAACTGTAGCCTGGATTTGTTCATGTTCCGTTTGCTTGTACCTGGCTCAAGGGGGTACGGATTTTGGCAAAACGCCCATTAAGCCCAAGGGGGTATAAATCTTTTTGGGGGTACACATTTTTTCGGGGGGGGGGGGGGCTGGTTTAGCAAATGCTTTACCTACCCATCCCCCCTTCCCCTGCCGGCCCTGGAAAACATGACCGGGGGGGGGGGGCTCTCCTCGGATAGATAGCGTCCTGCGGGAGATGTTCACAGCCATTCCTGTGCTCCTCTCCGTCCCTGTGCGCATTGCCGAGCTGTGCGTGGGGAGCAGTTCCCCTCTCTATCCGTCTGCCCCTCGCCCTGTGGCAGCGAAGCAAAACGGGACATCTGCACGGCACCTGCCGATGCGCACCGCCAATTTCCAAACAGCACATGCCCATCAGCGTGACGAAGCCGTTCAAGGCGCCCAACAAGACGAAGCGCACGGCCAGCGCAAGCCACAAGTTGGTGGTGATGCCGAACAGCAGGTTGCCCAGGGCCACTGACGCCATGGAGATCATGATGGAGGGCTTGCGCCCGAACCGGTCGGCAACCACGCCCCAGGCCGTGGCCGTGGGCAGGCGCCCCAAGATAAGGAAGGTGGGCAGCAGCCCCGCCACCCACCCCGCGGTGTCCTCGTCCGCGGCCCAGCCGCAGTCGACTGCCAAGAAGCCGGCATAGGAGAAAATGGAGCAGATCGAGTAGAAGTGTGCGCTGTTGCACACGGCAACAGCGACAACCGCCCGGTAGTTCAGCGGCGGCTGCTCTGGCGCATAGGTCATTGGGCTGAGAGGGCGCCGGCAACCGGGGCCGACTGCTTCTGTGTCTCTGTGTGACAGCAAGACAGGTGACTGTTTCTGGCACCTCTGACTTCTGACTTTTCTTGAGATGCTTCGTTAGAAATAATGGAGCACACCCTTACGGCGTGCCATTTTTGGCCCGTTGCCACCGCATCATTTACAAATGTTTCTCAACCAGCCTCTCACAGAAACTGCCCTATTCTTTTTCAATTCTGTTGGAGTTGACAGCACAGGCTTTTTCACTGCTATTGGAAGATAGGAAGATTTCCGGTCTCTGTGCAACACGCAGCTTGAGCTAGAGTGCCCTGTGGAGGAAATCCTTGTGCTATGCAGCGAGGGGCCTTTTGCGAAGGGGCCCCCAAACTTCATGTGACAGCTGTCGCTCCATCACCTCTGGTGTGGCCGGGTGGAGGGTGAACTCTTGTCAGGTGCAGCTGCACCACAATGCAAGCGGTGGCATCGCTGATTTACACGGGTGCAACGCATGTTGAGGAAACAGCAAGCAAAGACATGGGGAATGTTGTTGCACTGCCTCGGCACTGCATGCATATTTGGTGAAAGCCACCAAAACCAAACAGACCTCGGGTGCTCTCCGGTACCTGGGCTCTCTGCCAAGCACCGAAGAGGGTAGAAAATGCTGGCATCCAACGGGTTAGTTGACATAATTCCAGCAGAGGGCACCGGTAGCACTGCGCCATGGAGGGTGGAAAGGCGAGCCTTGCAAACAACACCGTGCGAATGGCACCTTCCGGTACAGGGGGGGGGGGATTTTTGCACCGGGAATTTTTCGCACGAGAAAATTTCGCGCCGGGTTTATTTCGCACAGTGGCCTGAAAATTGAGCGGGAAATTTCGCACCTTCCAGGATTGTCCACTGTACGGGCCAGTGTACCGGGCGGACCATCTTTGGTAAAAAAAAAACCATCACCAGGGCTTTGCATAGTGACCCCGAACCCAAAGTATGTGTGTTTTTTTTGGAAGCCTGTCCGGAGTCTATGCTACCCATAATCACCATTGGGGTAGAGTCATGTGATACCCTAGTGGTATGCACCTACACAGTCACCTGGGGTGGCGTTCGTTCGATTCCCAGGCGCTTTTTGTGGCGCTTTTTCTGGTTTTTCTTGCGCTTTTTCTGGCGCTTTTTTGGACTGTTAGCAGTGGCATACATTGCAACACATCCTCTGGTCAAGAGCACGGGAGAGGGCGCCTCTTGTTGGTCCTCTCTATCCATTTCTGCACCTGTGACAGTGATAGTGATAGTGGCAGTGACAGCGACCCTGCTACAGAAAAGACCAAGCCGTGTGTCCCGAGTGCAGGTGTAGATGAGAAGAAGCGGCACAAGGAGGAGGCATGCAAGTAGTGGCATTTCGTGCCCAAAATTCCTCTCTGTTTTGTACGGTGCAACTGATCTTTTTCGCATTTCAGATGACTCTAGATCAAGCATCGTGGCTAAATTACGCACCAGGTTTATTTCGCACAGCAGCCTGAAAATTGAGCGGGAAATTTCGCACACATTTGAATTGCGAAATTTCCCACAGCGAAATATTCCCGTCGCGAAATTTTACCCCCCCCTGTATTTTGGCCGACATTTCATGGATACCGCTTTCACTCACATGATTCTTCAAATTCCGAATGTAAATGGATACCAATACATTTGTAACTTCTTATTTCACTTCTAACTAGGGGGTTGTTTCCCATGCCGCCAACACAAGCACAAAGGAATCTGCGGGATTAGCAACTCATAGGTTAGAAAACCTCATACCAAGCAGCAAAGGTCCCACAAGCCCTCCCAGGAAAACAACAGTTCAGCGACAGCCAAACTGTTAATTGAAAGCACAAGGTCAGTAAACATCTTGTAAATAATTGCTGTGTGTTGAGTAGTTGTGTGTGTTGGGTAGTTTCATGTAGAATGGTGGTGTGGAACATACTTGGCACTAACACCTGCCAAGGCAGGTGTCGGCAGGTGTCACAAAAAATTCTCGTAGGTGTCGGCAGGTGTGAGGCAGTTTGGCAGAACCACATGGAAACACACACACAGACACAATCCACAGACATACATGTAGAGGAAAACCAGGAGTAAGTAGAGTAAGTAAGTAGAAGACTCTTTTCTTGAGCCTGATTTTGTTCGCAATGCCGGCACACTGATGTTGGCCATGGCCTTGTCAGGACTCTTTTCCTGAGCCTGATTTTGTTTCTGTGGCCAATGACACCATGTGATACTATCTCATATTGGCTGAGTCCCAACTAATTGGTGGCCACACAGGATACCTAGTGCTTTGTGGACTCATCGTCCCCTTGTTAAGGCCGCTCTAGGGTGCTGTACGGAACCAGCATTTGTACATACCGGGGAAACACCAATATTTTTAAAAACACGAATATTTTGCGAAAAAACAATTAATATTTAGCAAAATTTTTGTTTTTGCCACTAAATAGCCTCAAAAATATTTTTTTTGCAATTATTTTGAATTTGCGAGCCAAAAGCTGTGTATTCCACCCATAAAATACATTTATTTTTTGCGATTATATTTGTTCTGACTGACATTTTGCGTTTGATACTATGTCCTCAATGCTGCTGTTTGCTTCAAATCTTGCAGGGACCAAACTTATCAACTGCCTTGCGGTTGTCCACCTGATGAAATAAATGGGTTCCGTGCACAATAAAGCTTGCCACACCATGACGAATACACACAGAACTCTCATCAAAACCTTACTGGACTTCAACACTGTCATCTGCGATCACAACAATGGCTTCCTCAGAGGGCAAAGTTGGGACGAAAGAATGCAAAGAGAACATCGCTGTCGGCGGAAAGGGTGGGGGCAGATAGGGGAAGCAACAAGGGTCCTTGCATCATACCTGTACGATTGTTCACAAACAGTACAAACCCTACACTCTCCGGATTATTTATTTAATTAACCTATTTTTTTTTGCGAATTCCTATGTCCCGAACTGCAGAATTATTTAAAATTTTTGCGTTTCTTGTTTTTTTTGCGATCAGTAAAAAAAACTCTAGAATTAAATATTTTGGCAAAATATTGCCGTTTGCCCGGTATTGCGCATGTAAATGCAAAAATTGCATTTCTTTCAATTTTTCATTTTTTTGTATGATCAACACGTCTTAACACCGCGAAAAAAAATTACACACATTTACCACAAAAAAAAATTACACGACTCGTCAATTTTTTGCACACGTTACATTTTTCACCTTCACGGCGAACAGCTTTTCAGGGCTACTGGCCCCGGGGTGATGGATGTGTTTTGCTCCAGCTCTTGGGACTCCTATGGAGCGAATCAGGACCGAATCAGGACCAGGGGCAGGCTCAGGGGCACGTGGCAGCAGAGTTGTCAGGTGTCACATGTCCACCCCCACCGTACCATCAGAGCCATGGCTTCAAGATCCGCGCCAAAAGGGTTGGTTGCATGCTTGCAAGCCCAGCATCAGATCTGGCACGATGCCAAGTTTGGTGGCACTAGTTCAGCATGTTGCAGAGTACAAAGGGCAGCACTCTAGAAAGATGGAGTTCTACACTGGGCATATGTCTCAGTCGCTGCCCGTACGGCCGAAATGGGGTCTGGGTCGTATGATAGCGGTGTGCGACCTTCCAACTTTGCTGATCTGCGCAGTGTACTACGCCTGGTACCACGCAGTGTACCACGCTTTTTCTTCTTTCGGCCATTTGACCCTGGGCCATTATCAACACAACCTGATTCCGTCTTGTGCTCTCAACCGACCGTGTAACCGCAACCTAAACCACATTGTAAAATCACCTCGAAGAGAGGTTGTTAGATCAAGCGCAGGCGCGAGCGTCGTATACCCCCCTTTTTTGGGGTCGTTCGCGTAGCATACCCCAATGTATGGTTTCTAACGTCTAACCCCCTGTAAAATCATCATTTTAGGACCAAAAATGATCCCCCAATGATTTTTTGGATTTTGACCCCCGTACCCCCCCCGCACCGGGGTACCCTTTTTTGAGGGGGGGGGGTGGGGGGGGGGGGGGGGGGGGCAAAACTTCTTTGTGTATTGTGGCCGCTGTGTGTGTATTTGGACCTGGGTCCTGAAGAAGTTTTTTCTTGTATATGGACCCTCTAACCCATGGCGGGGGTCCCGGGTCCCAACTCCAGGTACCCCCAGGCACCCCCCCCTATATGGCCCCTCGCCAATGAGGACTTAGCCGTTTTTCACGCTGGATAGGCTGTTTAGTGGCACGTGAAGGTTTTTTGAAATTCGATTTTTCATGGACCCATAAAATGATGGGAGAGCATACAAGCAGGTTGAGGATGTGCTAGAAAATCAGATTGTTACAAAGGAGCACTGAAATGCAAGGACACAGACAGTGCACACACTGATGAGGCATGGCCAAGCAGCTGCGCAGAGCTGGCTGCTAAGGCACAACTGCTTCAGGATTGGACAACCCAACACTCGTGGTCCACCATAAGACGATCGATGGCGATGAAGGTGCCTTGGCGGGTGTGCTCCTTGCAATAGCTAGTATTGGACATGTCACTCTGGCAGCAGGTGTTAATAGCATGTGGTGCTGTGCATTACTTGTTATCTCGTTTTGGACCCGCAAATAGCTCCAATTCCATCACTAGGGAGGTGAGGAGGCAGTCCTCTACATGCAATTGAGGAAGGAGCTGTCTCACCGTTGGCTTCCACCCTAAGCCAGGGTTGCATATAGGGGTGGGGTGTCCCCCACCAGACCCCCCCTACCCCCCTGGGACTAATGGCTAATGGCTAATGGTATGCGGACCAACATCCTCCCGGCTTGCACACGCATTCCACATGGACACGAGAAGATGAGGACAGAAACATACAATGCCATGTGCGTTTGAAGATTTTTGGTTTGCATGCAAACATTTACAAATGGGAAGGGTAAATTGAGAGGTGTCAGGGTTGCGTACATCACTCGGAGCTAGAGGCAGAGGACGAGCTGGTACTAGACCCGGTGCTTGAACTGGAGCTGGAGCTGGAGCATACAGATGTCAGGGAAGAGTCAGAATCCACGTCTCCTTCTTCCAAAAATTGCTGCACATCGTTTACAAAAGGAGCGTCCTGGGGCAGCACGCGTTTTTGTTTTGTTGACTTCACCAGTCTGTCTGTCAAGCAGTAGTGCCAGCCTTGGATTGCTGCAGAAGGAAGTGAGGCACTGAACACCACTGCTGCCCCAGAGATGACCCAACCCGGTCCCAACTTCGTGAGCAGGTGCACATGGGTATTCTGGGCGATAGAGGCAGAAGACGTGTTCGGCCCTGGACGCTGTGTGCACAGGGGCTCAGCGAAACTCAGGGGCAGGCAACGCCTGCAGCCTGTGCCATGAGCCTATTCTGGGCGATAAAAGTGTCAGTGACCCCTGAGCCAGAAGGGACACTGCAATGGATACAGGGTAACTAACGCTGGCGTCCAGAGATCGTACAGGCAACCTCACCTCACCTCACCTCCACCTCACCTCACCTCCACCTCACCTCACCTCCACCTCACCTCACCTCACCTCACCTCACCGCACCTCACCGCACCGCACCGCACTGCACCGCACCGCACCGCACCGCACAGCACCGCACCGCACCGCACCGCACCGCACTGCACCGCACCGCACCGCACCGCACCGCACCGCACCCCACCTCACCTCACCTCACCTCACCTCACATTTCCTCACCTCACCTCACCTCACCTCACCTCACCTCACCTCACCTCACCTCACCTCACCTCACCTCACCTCACCTCACCTCACCGCACCTCACCTCACCTCACCTCACCTCACCTCACCTCGCCTCACGTAACCTCACCTCACCTCACCTCACCTCACCTCACCCCACCTCACATTTCCTCACCTCACCTCACCTCACCTGATTTCACCATCCATAACTCACATCACCTGACCTCACTTCACTTCACTGTGTGCGCACTCTCTCGTCCTGCGATCGTGACCGGACCTTCCGCACCTTGCGTTGGCGCCTACGACGCCTCACTGCCCCCCAGGTGGCGGCCACTGCATCATATGGATAGTCATTATCACAGAGGTCCTCAGCCCCTATGAGATGCATGCATATGCTTTCCCAGGACATTTTGTTTCGTAGTGCACTGACAATTCTGTTGAGCGTGCTAATAGCACGCTCAGCATCACAAGATGATGGACAGGCTAGCAATTGTGCAGCTGAAAAATAGCGCAAAGCAATGGGTACACTCTTATCGATGCAAATATCTGTCCAAAACATAATAAAATCATTCAAGGACGTCATCTTCACCCGTTTCTCTTCGGGCAGGGCAAAAAAGCACGCTTAGGCGCAGCTGAGATGCTTGTGGGCACCCAAAAGCTCAGGTACAGCTCCTGCCCATTGTTTCACAATCTAGAGAACGGAATCCACTTCCTAGGTTGTGACTTCCTGGACCTGCCAGGAACGAAAACAAAAACATCGTAGAACTGCAGCAGCTCCGACTGCCCCTGTGTTTTGAGCAAGTGCTGGCCATCTTTTTGTGCCCAATTGTAAAAGTCCTGACGTTGTTTTGGAAGCCACTCCTTTTGAGCACCAGGCCACCCACGGAACCACAAGCATAGCCTGCGTGATATCAGAGGTTTGCAGAACTCGTCGTTGTGGAGGAGGTAAGGGCGATTTGAAAGCGTAGAACAGTGTCATCTGTTTCGTTGCCTTCAATGGCGTTGCTGGGAACGACCCCTGAGGACGTTGGTAAGCAGCTGCAGCGATGGCAGCAAGGTTCTGCGGTACCGAGACCTTCACAGCCAGGCCGATCTATGTGACTTCCAAGTGCAGCGTGATGCATGCGTGGCTGTCCTTGGTCGGAGATGTTGCGCCACCGATTACACTACAGTACCTTGGTTTGCAACATGCCAAACGCGCCACTGGCGGGGCCCGCAGGTGGAGTTCATTGGCAACCCCAAGTACCTTGATGGCAACTTGGTGGAAGCAACCGATGCTGCGAAGAGTGGGTGGCCATCAGTAGTGCTGAAAGCTGCATACAAGACGTCTCCAAATCCTGATGCAGCTACCATTGCGCAACTGGCACAGCAAGCCTTTGGTGATGGCACAATTGCAGAAGTCACACGTTTCTTCCGGATGCGGCCCATGCAAGAATTCAGCAAAAGAGAGGCTACCTTGAAGCGTGCCTCGCCATCAATGAGCCAAGACGCCCAAGGGGGCGCACACTCAATCAAGCACTGCTGCTGCGACCAGAGGTCAATACCCCAGTGATGTAGTAACACAAAGAGATCACGAAAAAATGTGCCAGTAGTAGGCGTCACTCGCAAAAGGAGGGGGAAGATCTTGCAGCAGGCACAGGGGCATGGCCAACGTTGCGTCTTGGTGCATGATTGCCGTTCGGTCATTGTTCGCTTTGACAGTCTGCTTTGTGCCCAGCACGCCAGTGCAACTTCTGACATTGGTGGCCACAATACACTGGACCCTTACACCTGGAGCACTTCTTCAAAGCAAACCCTGGAGACTCCAGGCATTTGCACCAGGTGCAGGTACGCAAGGGTTTGAGCAGGTGTCTTTGGCTTTTGGCAGCTTGCTGCCGAAGGGACTGTGCCTTCTTTCTCGCGTCAGGCTGACACAAACGCAGTCCCTTGACAGCATGCAGACAGTAAACATTTGTGGATGTATTGCTGTCTGCCACCAGCCAGAGGCAGTCGCTCCTGGCAACATAGACAGCATGCCCATCACGCAGGGGACCCAACATTGCAGAGTTCAGCACCTGCGGCCTGGTCCACTGTAAATCAGCATCAAGTACATCGAGTGTGGCTGGGATGAGTCTAGTGTCGACGTCAAAGTGGAGTTGGATACTCCCAAGAGGCCCTGCAGTAGAGGGCATTCCTTGGGTGCCAGAGATGACAATGAGAGTGTCATGAACCGCCACACAAGAAGCCAGTGTTATGCTTGCAGTATACCCGCTGCCGTCCTTGGTGGGGATGCACAACCGCCATTCCCATCCATCGTCAACCGGAGTCAACAGGTCAAGAGCATACTTTGGGATGAGCTCCTCCCCAACATTTGCGCTCCGGGGTGCTGCATGATGGCTGACACGCAGCAGTGCGATACTTCCAGTGCTAGTCAGTGCACACCCGCTGATGTGTGGAAACTTGTGCACACGGGGGCCTGCAGAGTTGCCTGCTTGATACGGATGAGGGAGACACATCCATTCACGGCGTACAATGTCAAGAACAAAGACGTTGTGCTGCTGGTCTTCTCTTGAAATCATCGGCGTTTGGGCAAACAAAACTGCCTTCTGGCCCACCTGGATCACCTGCGCCATGCGCAGCATGCTTTGGTCTGGCACAGCCCCATGAGTGGGAACCTTCACCCAGGAAAATGTTGTCTTGCTGCAAGACCAAAGTTCAACTGGACCCCTTGATGGGCTCATTAGCAACGTTAGTAGGCCCTCGGGCGGGCACCCGGCCAGCAGAGCAAACTCCGTAGCTGAAAACTCCGGCAGCATAAGGGCTGTGGTCCAGTGACTAGCCTGTGGTGGGACGGTTTTCTCTTGCACGCCGTTAGATGCCAGATCAAGGGTGAACATCTCCAAGGGCTGTGCTCCTGTGCCCCCCACGAGCAAGAGACACCCAAGCCCTCCTGCAGCCGCCGCAGGAATGTGGCACGCTCCTTGAACGCGCCACCCCCGCGGCCGGCCAATCATCGCCCCTTTGGACCAGTAGGGACGTCCCTCCTGGAGGCAGTCACGAAGCGCCTGAGCACGCCGCTGCTCCTTGATCTGCGTGTAGAGCGTGGCAGCATCTGCAAGGCGCCCCAACAATGTGAGAGCGTGGGCCATGGACAACTGAATGTGTCGGAACAGTTTTCGCTCGGCAGTGTCCTGGGCTGCACTCTCGCTTGACGGGCCTCCCTGTATGGCCTCAAGGTCATATGTACAGTGCGCCCACACATTGGGAAACAGACCCGGCAGGCGCAGGACGCGATCCAGAGAGCCGTCCGCAATCCAGTGGGACGCAAGGAGGTCCATCATCTCCAGCAGCTCCGGCAGCGCCGCAAGGGTGTCGTGTTTGGCAGCAATGCACAGTGTCATGGGTTCAAGGGGTCGCAGCAACCCTGTACGTTGGTGCTTAACAAGGGCGCGCACATCCTCCAGCATGTGGAGTAGACACGTGGGCGCCTGCAGTTGCAGTACCCAGTCTGCCCCTTGGCACGTCATCGCAACCCTCGTGGACGCCTGCAAATCGAGGGTTTGCAGGGCGGCAAGGGCAGTTGTAGCGCTCGGAGACTGCCCAACAAGAGACTGGAGGGTCAAGAGAGCTGTCAGGGCGAGGTGTGGCTGCTGCTGTTCACAGGCAAAGTGATAGGATTGCTGCAACATGGCAATGCTGGTCTCAATCAGGGCTGGGGCCCCGTCAGAAGAGGGCTCGTTCCCCCATCCAGAACCTTGGGCACTGAGCTCGGCAACCGCCTGCAGCGCCACAGCAGAGAGCAGCCGATCATCTGCAGCCTGCTGAATGAGCTTCGGGGCCATACTCCGAAAGAGGGGAGTGCCGGTCCCCTTGGTCAAATACGTGGTCACACATGCCAGGGGATCGGTGTAGCCATCCAACGCAGTCGTTACTGCAGCAGACATTTTGCGAATATAGGATGCACACCAAAAGATACACTGTCCAGAGAAGCGGCAGTAGTGCTCTTCCTGTCAAAAGCATGCACAAAATTTGAACCACTCTCTCTGTTCATATTAGGTAGGCGATAGGGGCAGGCAGATTGTGTTCCACACCGGGTTTGTAAGTAGTCCTCGCGCGTGCTAACCTTGTCAAGCATCCAATGCTAAAATGCAAGAAGAACGATGTACTGAAGACCAATTGACGAACCTGACTAAGCAAGCACCCCACCTGTTGACACTGCTAGAGCAGATCCAACGCCAGCCATTCACTGAGGTTAGGGTCGCCCTCTCCGGGTTAGAGAAACACATGGGCTAAGCAAAATCAGAGGGCATAGACCCTCTTTCCCCCCTACCACCAAGAAGTCACCCACTGGCGCATCTTTGAGACTTGCCTAGGCAAACAATTTCACTGTCTTTTCGGGGCCGGCACCTCCACGATGAGCGTGAAATCCTCTTGCTATCCTCTCGCTGTAGAGCTCCGTGAGTGCCCGCCCCATGCCGTGAAAGGCCTGTCTGGTGCTCCGCCTTTGTCTCTGCCCCCAGTGCAGCCTTCCCTCAGCGAAGGGGCGTACGGCTCTGCAACTGTAGTCAACTGCGCCTACACCCTTTACCAGTTGTCATGAAGGCCGGACAGGTGCCCGGATAGCCTTTGTACAACGTCTTCCACCGGCGGGGGGGGGGGGGGGGCTGTGGACAACACCCTGATAGCAACACATCCTATATGGAGACGATAGCGCACATGAAAGCAGCCACATGCAACTCCACAACCGAAAAATTGCATCACAGCAATGTGTCCCACCGGGATACTCAGTGCATCGCATCAGAAATGGGAAGCTGCTCTCCTCATGTGGTCTGCAAACCATGGGACGGGACCTGTAAAGCAGTGATACAACATGCACAAACAGCCAAAATTTCGCACATGATCATCGTATATAAGTACACGGACATAATTTTCGCGAATCACGAAATGCACAGTGCTGGAAAAAAAACAGCATGCAGCAGTCACGGTGTGCAAAAATGTGACCCTGGCCAGAAGCAACAGCAAATAATAATTATAATGTTTCCCATGGCAAGGCCTGTTAAACAATGCGCGCTGATGTGTGGCGCAGTAGGTGGTAGCTAATTGCTGTTGCTACCACTGCATGAGCTGCTACCACTTCTTGAGGTACTGCTGCTGCTGCTGCTGGAATCTGTATCAGTGGCACTGTAGGTGGCGTTGCTGTGGTTGCCTTGCTGTGGTTTTTTCTTCCCCACAGCACGGTGGGGGCGCTTAGCTGCAGGAGGTGCCTTACTCTTTACCACGGCACGTGACCTCTTCTGTGGCCGTTTGCCCTTTGCCGTTTGCCGTTTGCCCTTTGCGGCTTTGGACGTTTGGCACCGTCATCGTCTCGTACTCTCGCCCACTTCCGCTTCTGTGGCATTTTGCCCTGCGGTTGTGCATCTTCGCCTGCATCATTCTCTTCAACTGTTGCCCGCTTCCGCTTCTGCGGCTGCTTGCCTCGCGGTGCTGCATGTTGGGCTCTCTCCGGGTCTGCCATATGCTGATCGTCATCCGCCTGAGATGGCTCGGTCGCAAAACTATCCACTGGCGGCTTAGAACCACACTTCCCAGACTGAGTCGCCGTCTGACCACCACTGTGATGGTCCCTCCCAGCTCTCACCTTCTCAACAAAGCCATTTCTGTACTGCTGCAGCTGTACCTCCCATCCCGGCTCCAGCACAAAGCTTAAACCATCCTGGACAAACACCAAAGCCGGGGACGTCAAAATGTGACCAAACCAGAGTTCATATGCCGTCAGCAGGTTCCACAATTTTTGGTGGTCTCCGATTTGCTCCGGGAAAATTCGAGTCAGGGCTTCAGTCACTCTGCCAGCACCACCCTCACAGTTGGTCATACGTTTCCACGTGGTGTTGGCTGCCCGCTCAAGGATGTTGGACCCCAGGTACTCCGACCACAAATCAAAACCCTGCTTAGCAAAATCAAGCAGGACTTCCAGTCCAAGCGTACCATCACCCATGGATGCAAATCAAAAATGCACTAAAACATGTATCGCAATAATGTACACAGGTCATAGTACATATCAGACAGGCAGTGCAAACAATGCAAACTAATTACGTTAGTCGCTCCAAACCTGTGTTTTTATAATAAAAACATCACGAAAAAGTATCTGTATAAAAGGATTTCTCAGCATTATCATGCATTCCTGAGGATTACTCTATTACCCAATGTCCACTGCCCGTGCTACTGCTGTGCATCACTCTGCTCTGGATCCAGTCCAGTATCATGGTAGTAGTTCAGGTTCTGTCCTGGGCTGTCAACCCAGTAGTGGTTTGGGTGAAGACCTAGAAGGTCTTCTGGACCAGGCGCTCATTGCCTGGGGAGATAGCTCTACAGCGTTCGCGACACGCTGATCAAGCACTCCTAGGGTCGCTATCGCCATCGGCCCCGTCCTATGGGTCTGGGAGAGCCAAAGGCCAGTGCCCCCAACCTTATGCCTACGACAAGCCAAGTCGGTCGCTTGTCGACGAAACGTGCCTTGAGGATTGCCTCATCGCGTCGGATTATGAGCCGATGCCCAAGGCTGAGTATCCGGAACCTCCCACCGTTGTCTCCAGGCTTGGGAGGCCTTTCAACTAAGGGAGAATGGAGAGCGCAGCAGGCATACTACTGGAGCAGCGATGAAGCGCCGGATTGGATGTCTCGTTGGCCCCCTAGCTCAAAAAGAAGTATAAAAAATTGACTACGCTCAAAAAATCTCGTAATTTTTCGGAGGTCACCCCGCATCAGCGAGATCCACGAGAATTGGACACCCCCATGTTGAAAATTCGGAGGGAATCCCGTCATACATCCGGGGGCACGGATGAAAATCTGGACCCAGCGAGGTCCCATGTGGCGCCACGCCTTGAGATCAGTTTAATGTCGCCTACGAGCTCGCTCGCAGGTGAGAATCCGGCAGCTGAAGGGGGTCCACAGAACGCCATCGTGATTTCAGACGACGGATCGGGGGGGGGGGGAATCTATGCCCCCCTTGCAATCCGCGACTAGCGATTGCGAAACGGAACCTCCAGCGTCGCCGCCGCCGTCCATCCTGCGAATCCCCATATTTCTAGGCCACGGACTCCCCCCGACCCACCTTCCCGGTTTGGGGGGGCCGCCTGGTTACCATTTTGGAATGGGGGGAGGCGTCATGCCTCCCATGGGCGAAGATCCCCCAAGTGGCAGTGAGGGGGGGGGGGGTCTGACCATGGGGGCAACTACCCATCCGGGGACCCGTCATCTCCGGAAGCTGCTATGGCGGACGGGCATCCGCACACCTGTGTCTGCATCCTTTGCATCCTTAACGATGATGTCATCGCCAGGCTACAACGGAGCTCACGGATCTCGAAACTAGAAATAGTAATACAGGGATCCAGCTCCTTCGTACGAGGGAACTGCTTGCTGTCGAACAAGAGGAGCGGCGAAACGTCGATCACACCATCTCGGCAGCGGTTGATGCCGCTATCGTGACTAGTTTGGCAGCACATCATCATGAGTTTAATCCAGTTTTTGCGCGATGAAATCACGCGCCTTGAGACTAACAACACGAACGAATTCATCGTGTTAAAACCGTGTAGGGAGGGAAATTTTTATAGAAAAAAACCGTGTACGTGCACCAATTTTCTGGACCCAAAAAACCGTGTACGTACACGGGTTTTTTCTGAGAAAACCGTGTACGTACATGGTTTTCGACATAAGGGAATTTTTTTGGGGCAGAACTTGGGAGGTATATTCCTTAAGTATTGTGCACATCCGTGGAGAGAGAGAGAGAGAGAGAGAGGGAGGGAGGGAGGGAGGCAGGGAGGGAGAAAGGGAGAGAGAGCGTGATAGAGAGGCATACGAATAGAGAGAGAGAGAGAGAGAGAGAGAGAGAGAGAGATAGACAAACAAAGAGAGAGCGAGAGATACAAACAAAGAGAGAAATAGAGAGAGAGAGAGAGAGAGATGAACAAACAAAGAGAGAGAGAGAGAGAGAGAGAGAGAGATAGACAAACAAAGAGAGAGAGAGAGAGAGAGAGAGAGAGAGAGAGAGAGAGCGAGAGAGAGAGCGAGAGAGAGGATGGATGGATGGATGGATGTGCTGCGTGTTGTTGGTGCGTTACACCGTCTGCCCAGAGTCCTTGTTTTTGGGGTGCGGCGTGTGAGTGTTTTGTGGTGATCAAGAGAGAGAGAGAGAGAGAGAGAGAGAGAGAGAGAGAAAGGGAGAGACAACCAGACACACAAACACAGAAACAAAGAAAGAGAGTGAGAGAGAGAGAGAGAGAGACAGAGAGAGAGAGAGAGAGAGAGAGAGAGAGAGAGAGAGAGACTGACAGGGAAAGAAACAAAGAGAGAGATAGCGGGGCGGGCGGGAGGGGAGAGAGAGAGAGAGAGAGAGAGAGAGAGAGAGAGAGGAGAGAGAGAGGAGAGAGAGAGGAGAGAGAAATGAGGAGAGAGAAAAGAGAGAGACAAACCGAGAGAGAAAAAGAGAGAGACAAACACACACGGAGAGAGAAAGAGAGAGTGAGAGAGGAAGACAAACACATTGTCCAAAGGCCCACCCCAAGAGTAGGAAAGGGCAAGGGGGCCGTGTTCCCTGTACACGGTTGTTTTCTATAAAAATTTCCCTCCAACTACCCGGTTTTAGAAAAAATGTGTTCATGCACGAGTTTTCTCTGGGAAAACCGTGCACGTGCACGGTTTTTTGGCAGGCCAAAGAACCGTGCACGTACACGGTTTTCGCAGAGAAAACCCGTGCATGAACACATTTTTTGTAATAGAAACAAGACTACCGTTGCCTAACCGCGGTAGTGAATGAATAAAAGGTTGAGGCGGCCGGAGTGAGGGAATCTTTGTCCGACATCGACGAACGACTACGCAATTTGCGCTTCCCTACCCCCGTTGATGTTGGCCAACTTGAGATCAGTGTCCAAAGAAGTCAAGACAACCTCTGGGTGGCTATGGAGAGTTGGGCCACTATGGACCAAAATGTAGGGTACCAAAAAAAAGCATTTACTTCCTACGTGGAGAAAGCTGGGGCCCGGCTCGAAAGAGTGGAGTCCCACATGGAGAGAGCGGACCGTTTTCGTACCTTAGTGGCTAAAGAGTGGATGCTGAGGGTCAACAAAGGGCCAGTGCTCGACCCCCGGCTGCCGCCCGTGGCGTTTTTGCCTCCGGGGGCGCCGGTTGCCAAACCGCCACCTCGTGCACCCCGTGGTCCAGTTCCGTCACCAGTCCCCGTGGCGGGCACGCGTATCATTGGTTCTCCTATGCGCCCGGCGCCTACGGTGGAAAATCCTGCGAGTGGACGCGCTATGTGCGTGCCCCTCCCACCCCGACCACCCCCACCGCCACCCCCACCGGCTCCTGAGCCGGCGGACGAAGAAGAGGAGGCTTCGGGTGACGGTGTGGGAGAGGGGAGCTCAGTTTCAGGTGCGGGAGGGCCGCAGGTTTCCTTTTGGTAATTCGTCCGCTCGGAACGGCCCAACGAAAGTGAGGTCCCCCCTCCATTGGTGGATACCGACGCCGACGCTTCGGCGACAAGTGGTAATGGCAACGACACTGATGTCGGCGAACACAACCCCCTTACGGGCCACCATTTTCCTACGGCCCCCGCTTCGGTGCCACTCTCACCCGGGACGGGGGGAGGCACTGGTGGGACGGATACTTTCGTCCGATCCGTCACCTCGACCTCTTCCACGGGTTCGGTTGAAGCAGTTTTGAGAGACCTCCTTACTAAGGACTCAAGGTTTAAGAAAATCATGGATAAGGGCAAGCATAAAATTCCAACATTTGATGGGTATAAGAAGAAATTTGCCCGGTTTCTTGTGGACGTTGCGGCGCTAGAGATTGAAGCCAAGAAAGATGGTTTCACTAAAGAAGAGGACCGGAGGGACCTCCTCATGGGTCGTCTTTCCCAAAAAATTCAAAACTTGGTGTGTGAAACAATCACGCGGACAACTGGTAATGTGCGCTTCTCGCCCACGTACCAGGAGCTTTGAGATTTCCTCGAACACCATTACCATGATCGCAACCCCAAAAACGTGGTATGATGCGTGGAAGAATTTTCGTCCACGTAACAAGGCTAAAAATGGTGAGATGACCGATGACCAGCTCACCGCCTTTGACAATGAGTCCATTGAAAAACTCATTGCCTCGGGGGAAACCAGGCCCCACACGATTCGTAACACCCTCGTTGCGACGCTCCCTTTCTATGCATCCCATATGGTAAAGAGGCCAAGAAAGCGGTGAGCACTTGTTGGCTCCTTTTCGGTCGAGGGCACCCGGAACCAGGCAAGAAAAAATAGCTCAAATGGACCCAGCACACTGAACCTAGGGCACAAGTGGTGCATTATTTCAGTGACTCAGCAATTGCGGATGCCATATACAAGAGTGGCAAGAAAAAAATGTCCGCCCTCCACCGTAAGGAGTTCTACGGAGGGAGGGTACTGGATGTAGGGCCTATGGAATTTGCTTTGTCCCATGAAGAGTTTTCGGCATTGTGCGGTTGTCCATTGACCAGCATCAACGCGCGTGTGCGGCCTTTGAAGAGTTGAACATCAAAAACCCTGGGGCGTCGACGGACACGCGAACGCCGCGCACTCGCGAACCCGCCAAGAGGGATCCCCCTTGGGAGCCTACGCCTTCAGAAAAATTGTGTGCCGTGCACAAAAAGAAGCGAGCAGCGAAGGAGCTCCAATGGGACCCCGTGGCGAAATACTATGTGTGTCGCTCTACGGCGGTGTGCCATGTGGGTGACGTGCCTCACACCCCCCCCCCCCCCCCGCCGCCCCGGCTAAGAACAATTATCCGGGTAATGGCAAGGGTGGCGGTAATGATAAGGGCGGTGGCCCAGGCAAAGAAGAGGGCCGTGGCTCTGGCCAAGGTCATGGCGGTGCCAAGAGTGGTAAGGGAGACCAACCCCCTAGTTTGCATTGCCAAAAAATTGTGAACGAAGGTGTCACCGAGAAAAAAGACGCAAATGGGCAAATGAGGCATATCAACCCCAAAAACCATGGATCCACCGATAGTTTCTTCAGCCCGAAGCGATGGGGGGGCCATGAGGACATCCGCCCCTGTGAGACACTCCTCAGGCTAATTGAGCAAGCGCATTCGGCGACGGAGATTTCGTTGCCGCGCTGCATTGTTGTGGAGCGGATTGAAGCCATTCGTGTGCAAACGGCTTTGCGCACACGTGTCACATTTCCCAATGGCACCACGAAAATGGCGAAGGTTTTGCTTGATTGGGGATGCATGGCCCCTTCGTTGGTGAACCCTCGCTTTGTGGAGGGCCATGACACCTACGATGCTCTGAACCCCCGTAGGTTGTTTTGTGCGGATAGTGAGACGCCCCTCCAAGGTGGCGCCTCACAATTTGCAATTACAATTGGTGGGGTGCCCAGATAACCCTAACGGCTTGCCCATGTATGTCACCACGCCCGTGTCGCCCTATGTGGCCGATGCGGAGTGGAACATTGCTTCGGGGCACCCATGGGGTTTCGATTTTTGCCTTGGGCACTTTGCCCGTTTCGCGTGTCTCTATTTGTTCCACCTCTCACACCCTCGTATACGGGTGGGTGGTTTCCGCCAGCTCAAGACCGCGCGTAAACCCAATTTCCTTAAACCGGTCAAAGGTACCCTCACACGCCAGTCGCTCATGGGCCTACGCGTGGCTGCTATGCCCGCAGCGGACCCCTTGGTGATAGCGTCCGTGGGGGATGCCCCGGATGCATCGCCTCCGTGTGGGATGGAAGCGAAGATGGAGGTAGAAGGGTTGTTGGAGGTGTCCATTGCTTCCGTGCGTGGGAGGCAGGAGCAATTGGAACTACGCCCCTTCACCCCCTCGATCCCCCAACCGAATCAAAAACCACGTAATGCGAGCGGCGCTGCATGGAAGGACATCCATTATGGATCGACGGACTATCGAGCCAAGCGAGTGCGCAATAAATTCGGCCGCACACCCAACGTGGATGGCTTCAATGCCTATCCCGATATGGCCCAAACCCTATCGTACATATCGCCGGATAAGGATTGTTTCAAAACGGAGCTCAACCCGGCGCTTTTGTATTGGCTATATCTTGCCTTTGAAATGTTTGGTGCCATGATTGAGCGCGTGTGCGCCACTGGCATGCAAGCTATAGTGATTGCCCCCGAGTGGGACGAGCAACAATGGTGGGGACCTCTCATGTCCATTACCAAAGAGGCCTGTATTCTCCCCTTGCCGTCCTCCGGTGCAGAAATTTACGAAGATAAGAGGCTTGTGCCCTTGCCGCAACGTGAGTGGGCTACGGTCGCGATTTTTGTTGACGGGCAACTTTCACACCACGCAGAATTCGACGATTCGCCTATTTCGCGTGATATGTCGGTGCGTATCCATGGCGATAGCGCTCCGTTCCCCGTTTTTGGTTTGGATGCGCAGTGTGCGGCCTTAGTACTCCGTCCCATTGAGGACAGAGAGAAACATTTGCCGGCCCACCACCAAATGCATTTGAGTCGCCGTAAAGGCAAGCTCCTCGTGCGCAGTGTTGTGAGCACTCAAGGTGAATTCACTTGGCCACACGCGTGCTCTTTGCGCGAGCGGATTTTTCGGGACTACGAAAAGGATATCGTCAGTGGTGATGTTCGTCTCCCTCCTAGGGGGGAGGTGCCGGACCGCTTTCCAGGAGGGGTGGCCGAATTAACACCAACCACGGTGCTCGCCCAAAAGCTCAACGACCTATGAGGCTTGTGGGTGAATGTGAGTTGGCGGCCAAAGATCTCCGAGAGGACTTGTACGCACGGGGGTGGATAGAACCAACAGATTCCCCATGGGTGTCGAATGCATTTCCGGTCCCCAAAAAGGACACGGGAAAATGGAGGTTGGTTTGTGACTACCGGGCGTTCAATGAGGTAACGGTAGCCGATGCGCACCCCCTGGCCATCATAGAGGATATGCTTGAAAACTAATCCAAGCATGAAGATTTGACGGTTACGGACCGCACCTGCGCGACTCCCCTTTGACGACCTTCAAATCGGCACGGTCCAGTTTCTGTGCTGGGCTCTGGCAGTCCGAGGGTGGGGATTTCTCCTGGCAGTGTGTTCTGGGCGCCATCCCCAACCCCGAAACCGTACCGGCCCGTGGTCCCGGTGATCGGGAATACGCCTACATCGACCCCCATGGCCGCGGCAAGGGGCAGCAGTCGTACCTGACCTCCAGTGATGACGATCCCTTCCAGCACGAGAAGATCACCTTCAAATATCACATGTACGGCCGCCAGGTGACCCTCACCCTCTTCCTCCGCGTTGCCGCCTCACCCTGTCTCCGGGGCAATGCCCGTCAGTGCTCGTCTCTTGCCGCTGGCAAAATCATCCTCAGCCCCGGGCGTGCGCCCTTTGCCACCGCCTTTGCCATTGCCTTGTCCAGGTGGGGCGGTTGGTGCTGGAGATCCTGATTGAGGACGACTTTGGGCCAGAATGGGAGCCAATATGGGGGTCATCGAGCAGCAGCATGCGGCCAAGAATTCCGACTGGATGAGCGCTGAGGTGTCGTTTTTGTTTGCCTTGCTGCTTTTTCGGGGCTCCATCCCCGAGTTTGTTCTTAACGCACGCCGAAGCAGAGGGTAGCTGCGGTGGGATCCAGGAGAAAGCGTCTCGAAATGTGTGTCGTGGGGGAATGGGGGGCTTGTACTGTGGCCGGGCTGCATTTGTAGTGAATGGGAGGCCATTTTTTAGGACGCCCGTGAAGATCCCCCCAAGGTAACCTGGATACGCATAATGGGGGCTCAGTAGGGGGGCACCAGCAAGGGCGCAAACTCTAGCTCTCGGTCAGGGCAGACGGTTCAACAACAGCCATGCGGTGTCCCGTAGCGTCTTTGATGAGGACAAGGCCCGTGGCTTTGCATACCTGGGTACAGCACGCCCCTGTATAGTAGGAGACGTCTTGACTAGTGCACATTCATACCACCGGCAGGCCCCATGCTCGTTGGAGCACACTCCCGACTTTCTCCACGACGTGGTGCCGACTCTCTAGGGGCGCATCAGTTGCTAAAAGATCTGATTTGGCACAAAGCCATGGTCCAGTGCCCAATCCAGTATGCATAGCCACAGTCTGAAATGATCAACTAGCCCAACTCTCTAAACTTGTTGCGGTGAACATCCGCAGCCCACAAGCTGTGCAAATCCGCCGCTTGTGCACTAAACGGTTGGGATGCCACGCTGTCTAACCCAAACAGACCCCCCTGCCCTGCAGCAGTTATTTTCAGTGAGGTCGAATGAAACATGTGCAGTGAGATCATTATGCAGAATGAAGCGGAAACCTTGGACTGCGGCCTTACCAGCACGATCAAGCTTCTTAAGGCTTCTTGAGGCTTTACTACGTCACGCCGCTCAGGTTCCGTTGAAGAAAGCTGTTCAACGTGTCCGCTTCACGGCGGTGACTGGGGAAGGAGCGCTGGGAACGATCGCCATCGCCGATGTTTGGCTGCACTCTGAAGAAGGTGTGAGCTTGTGAGAAGGTGACCCATGAGCCTTTGTGTGCAGCTGCCCTGCTGTCCGTGGTTCCTCGATCGTCTGGATGTTTATTGTGAGAGGGCTGGGCGATCCATCAGGAGTGACTCCCGTTTTCACAACCATTACTCCATGCACCCAATGACAGGTGCTAGTCGATGCATCTGACGGTTGGCGGTTGGCAGTTGTGGGTTATGAGCGGGGCAACAGACGCCAAAGTGGGATCCTTGTTCCTGCCGTCCCTTTAGCACCTTACAGGGCGGGATATACATACATGTATTCCAGCAGTGGAAGCTACGAACGGGGTACGAACATCCCTGCCCCCCGAGGTGGCTAACCACTGAGGTATCCGCTCTAGTGGTGGGGTTCGGCGGCCCCTCCGGTTTCGAACATGACTATTCAACAATGCAAAAGCAGAGCACAAGAACGCTTGTCAAAAACCCATGGGCTGGCCTAAAACAGTGCAGCAAGGGACATGTCCCTGACGGTTCCTGTCCACCTTGTGTTCCATTCCGGCGTGGTTTCGGTTCTTGAGCTAAACGCAATGACATGTATGCATGATATGACAGAAAACAGCAAAGTATATCATCCTATGGAGTCTCCCCATACAGGCTGGGCGCTTTCAGCGCCCTTACTCCATCGGTTGGTCAAACATGTACTGCATCATTTGTGCACCTGACATCTGGATTTCAGTGTTTCCCATTGTTACCGTGACGTGTTTCCTTGTGCGATTGGAGAACCGTGGCTGCGGTGTGCACCTTACCATCGCTCTCGGTGTGGGCTGGCGCGCTGCACGGGTGGGTCTGGCCGTCGCTAGCACGTGTGGTTTACGTGTTGCTGGATGTCCTGGGAAGGGTCGTGTTCGAAGCCCGAGGGGCCGCCGAACCCCACCACTAGAGCGGATAGCTCAGTGGTAAGCCACCTCGGGGGGCAGGGATTAGGATGGTCAAAGGTTATGCGCCTGCAGGAATGGATGGTACCGGTGCCAGCTAAACATTGCGCACTGGACCCTGCAGTCACGCAACCTGTGTATCCGCTGACCCGACTACGCCCACACACCAGGCTCAGTGCGGTATGGGATGATATGCAGACCACCACACTGAAGCATGCAGTGCAAGAAGAGGTCACAGCCATACCACCGGAAATGCACCAACCCAGAGCGCTCGCCACGACACCGGCACAGAAAAGTGGGAAACTGCCACGACGGCTGTCAGCACCCAGATGTCAGCCTATTGCACAACGCACACGATCACATGCTCCTCTGCGTACCCAATTTGACGAACCTGAAGCTGGATGGGAACAAATGTTGGAAGATGAGGAGGAGATTCTCCTCTTGCAGCAGCGGGTCCTTGGGCTTGAAGAGTTGGTCATTGAATTGCGGGATCAGGCGACACAGGCCCGGTCCTGCCAGGATGAGCACATGGTGCTGATCCAGAACCTCACGCGCCAGTGTCTCGAGCTGGAAAGGACACCGGTGCTCACCGGCTACTGTGGCACCTGGGACAGTCTCGATATGGATCCAATCCTCTGGGGTAACACTATTGGACATCGGGTCCTTCCTGCCACTGCAAAGGAGGGCTGTGGAGGAGGGGAAGAAGGAGGAGCAGGTGGTGATGGCGATGGAGCAGGAGGAGGAGGAGCAGGAGCAGCAAGGGCAGGAGGAAGGCGAGCAGGAGCAGGATCAGGGGGAGCAGGAGCAGGAGGAGGAGAAGGAGCAGGGGCAGAAGGAGGGGGAGCAGGGGGAGGAGGAGGAGGAGGAGGAGGAGCAGGGGCAGGAGGAGGGGTAACCGGAGCAGGAGGAGGAGGAGGGGGTGGGGGAGCTGGAGCAGGAGGACGGGGGGCTCGAGGAGGAGGAGGAGGAGGAGCAGCAGCAGCAGGAGGAGGAGGAGGAGGAGGAGGAGGAGGAGGAGGAGGAGGAGGAGGAGGAGGAGGAGGAGGAGGAGCAGGGGTAGGAGGAGGGGGAGGTGGAGCAGGAGGAGGAGGAGGAGGAGGAGGAGGAGGAGGAGGAGGAGGAGGAGGTAGTGAGGATGCACTGCATGATGCAGCACACCGACACCTCATCTATGCGGAGATGGTGGGCCGATGGACTATTGGGCACCAATACTGGAGGATATGTCTTTTCATTGATGTGCAGCCATTGTGCATGCCGAGTTAGGAGGACATAGATCTAAACGCCAAAGCCGAGCTAGAGGAGTGTTTCGGATGGCCAATTTTCGAGGACCTGCTGCTTGAGTATCATGGAGCTTGAGATTCCGTACTTTTTCCTATGTCTAGGGTCATGTCGTAGGCCTTAAGGTACTGAAAGTTGCAGACTGAAGTTAGGGACCTTCCTTTTTGTACCCTATGTTGTACTAGGCAAAATGCAAGATTGTGGCTATAGTAATAGAAAAGGTTTGCAATGCCATACCTTGCTCGTCTATGATATGTACTGCACAACCTCGGGTACTATGCTACCTGTTGTGGAGCTGCAGAAGGTCGACTTCATTTTACTGTACATCAATAAATTGGAGAGTAAAAAGCGCACTGTTGTCTACATTGCTAACGAGCTATGATGGCGGCCACAACTTGGCAGTGGTCAATGTTGTGATCTCATTTTGTTATGCCTCGCTTTGTGTGCATTGTAGATTTGGAATGTGATTAGTCTCCTTGAATGGCACAAGCGAAAGGTATCTAACAAGTGCTGGATGTCGCTTGAGGACATGAAGGCGCACAATTCATTGGCTATGTCTTACGAGGAGCAAGCAGAGTTTGGACTGCCAATGACGGGTAGATTCGATGATCTGCCAGAAAACAAGAAGGTGTGGCCTTGTCAAGTTTCATTTGGCAAGCAAACACAACTTGTGAGCTTCTGCTTGAATACCGACTCCGACATAGTAAAGAGGATTCACCTGGACGAATCGACGCGCAATCGATTCTAGTTGGAAATGGGGGGAACCTGCTGCTGACGGTACCCCTAATTGCGGTGCCAGCAACAGCCGTGCTAGCGGTGCCCATGGGTGTGCACGCGGCCGGTGTGTGCAAGCAGCACATTTGTTCAATGGCGTTGTGGAACATTGTTCATGTGGGTGGAATCGCCAGCACAAACATTAGACCGCATACCGCATGAACTCACAGGTGGCCCCCGCAGCGCACCACTATGAGGTGGGCTTGCCGAGACTAAGCGAAGACTAGCTGTACGAAATGGCACACATCGCCATGGCAGCGAGGGAGGAAACTAGTTCTAGTATTGGGCCCCACGCGGTGCTCTCGCCTACCACACCATGGCTCCATCTGCACCTAAGGGATAGGCCGTGGTGTATGCCCCTCGAGCAGGACAAAGGAGCCGACAAACGGGGGGGTGAAAAGAAGAGGAGCGGGGACGGGGGGGCGACCTAAGAGCAGAGAACCGCACGGCACGGCGCACACAACGGTTCCGCTGCCGCCATTTGAGCATCGGTTGGTGTGAGGGGGAACGTAGGAGCCCGCACACCAACAAGTGCCCGCAAATTCATCATGTGCCCCAACCATGCGGACGGGCATTCTGTGCGCTCCACATCAGCCACCCCAACGCCTCCGTCTCCGGCTAGGCGGCGGAAATCCGTAAGGTGTGGTGGGAGACTCTCTAGAGGGGAGTGCCGGGGGGGGGGGGGGTTTGCACGACACTGCCCCTCGTGACTGTACCTCTTTCGAGCCCCTTGACATGGACCCCGGGGTATCCGCGGACCCTTCAACCACATGGGGGGCGGCATTGACCACAGGCACATGCCTCCGCTGAGAGGGGGGTGGGGTCGGGGGCACTGGTTTGCACCAAGGCAAAGAGCATCACAAAAGCGCCCGAATCAGGGCGCTGCCGAGACTTTTGCCGGTCGCACTGATAGCCCTTGCTAGAAGAGGGGGAGGGGGTCATCTCGGAGGCGGAGAGGTCGATCATCAGGGCATTGAGTAGCGGTGCACCAATAGGGTTGTGAAGCACAGAGTGGTGAGGGGCTGGTGCACATCCATCCCCGTAGGGACCGCAATTGCATTTGCTATGTGCGGAACACGGGCTGTGTGTGCAGCTATAGTGGCACTTGGGCACACGACTAGAACGCGGTGCAAATAGGTTGCAAGTTGGACTCGGCAGATTGCAAAAGGTTGACTTTACTTTTCATAGGTTGCAACAAGTTGCAACATGTTGCCACAGGTTGCAAGACGTAGCAACGGGTTGCGGCAAATTGCAACTTCCTACAACATACAACATGACATATGTTGGCAAAACATAGACCTATAAACGCCGATACGGAGAGCCCACACCACATGGACCACAGCCCTTCATCACGAGGTCCCAGCCATGCACTGTTGATGTTTGCTTTGTACCTGCACACTGGAATGGGCTAATGATAGGGGATTGACTGTGTCAACCCTAACTCTATACCCTTAAATAGTGTGAGCAGGGGATGCAATCACATTTTTGCGTCCCAGCCATGAACTGTTGATGTTTGCTTTGTACCTGCACACTGGAATGGGCTAATGATAGGGGATTGACTGTGTCAACCCTAACTCTATACCCTTAAATAGTGTCAGCAGGGGATGCAATCACATTTTTGCGTCCCAGCCATGAACTGTTGATGTTTGCTTTGTACCTGCACACTGGAATGGGCTAATGATAGGGGATTGACTGTGTCAACCCTAACTCTATACCCTTAAATAGTGTCAGCAGGGGATGCAATCACATTTTTGCGTCCCAGCCATGAACTGTTGATGTTTGCTTTGCACCTGCACACTGGAATGGGCTAATGATAGGGGATTGACTGTGTCAACCCTAACTCTATACCCTTAAATAGTGTCAGCAGGGGATGCAATCACATTTTTGCGTCCCAGCCATGAACTGTTGATGTTTGCTTTGTACCTGCACACTGGAATGGGCTAATGATAGGGGATTGACTGTGTCAACCCTAACTCTATACCCTTAAATAGTGTCAGCAGGGGATGCAATCACATTTTTGCGTCCCAGCCATGAACTGTTGATGTTTGCTTTGTACCTGCACACTGGAATGGGCTAATGATAGGGGATTGACTGTGTCAACCCTAACTCTATACCCTTAAATAGTGTCAGCAGGGGATGCAATCACATTTTTGCGTCCCAGCCATGAACTGTTGATGTTTGCTTTGTACCTGCACACTGGAATGGGCTAATGATAGGGGATTGACTGTGTCAACCCTAACTCTATACCCTTAAATAGTGTCAGCAGGGGATGCAATCACATTTTTGCGTCCCAGCCATGAACTGTTGATGTTTGCTTTGTACCTGCACACTGGAATGGGCTAATGATAGGGGATTGACTGTGTCAACCCTAACTCTATACCCTTAAATAGTGTCAGCAGGGGATGCAATCACATTTTTGCGTCCCAGCCATGAACTGTTGATGTTTGCTTTGTACCTGCACACTGGAATGGGCTAATGATAGGGGATTGACTGTGTCAACCCTAACTCTATACCCTTAAATAGTGTCAGCAGGGGATGCAATCACATTTTTGCGTCCCAGCCATGAACTGTTGATGTTTGCTTTGTACCTGCACACTGGAATGGGCTAATGATAGGGGATTGACTGTGTCAACCCTAACTCTATACCCTTAAATAGTGTCAGCAGGGGATGCAATCACATTTTTGCGTCCCAGCCATGAACTGTTGATGTTTGCTTTGTACCTGCACACTGGAATGGGCTAATGATAGGGGATTGACTGTGTCAACCCTAACTCTATACCCTTAAATAGTGTCAGCAGGGGATGCAATCACATTTTTGCGTCCCAGCCATGAACTGTTGATGTTTGCTTTGTACCTGCACACTGGAATGGGCTAATGATAGGGGATTGACTGTGTCAACCCTAACTCTATACCCTTAAATAGTGTCAGCAGGGGATGCAATCACATTTTTGCGTCCCAGCCATGAACTGTTGATGTTTGCTTTGTACCTGCACACTGGAATGGGCTAATGATAGGGGATTGACTGTGTCAACCCTAACTCTATACCCTTAAATAGTGTCAGCAGGGGATGCAATCACATTTTTGCGTCCCAGCCATGAACTGTTGATGTTTGCTTTGTACCTGCACACTGGAATGGGCTAATGATAGGGGATTGACTGTGTCAACCCTAACTCTATACCCTTAAATAGTGTCAGCAGGGGATGCAATCACATTTTTGCGTCCCAGCCATGAACTGTTGATGTTTGCTTTGTACCTGCACACTGGAATGGGCTAATGATAGGGGATTGACTGTGTCAACCCTAACTCTATACCCTTAAATAGTGTCAGCAGGGGATGCAATCACATTTTTGCGTCCCAGCCATGAACTGTTGATGTTTGCTTTGTACCTGCACACTGGAATGGGCTAATGATAGGGGATTGACTGTGTCAACCCTAACTCTATACCCTTAAATAGTGTCAGCAGGGGATGCAATCACATTTTTGCGTCCCAGCCATGAACTGTTGATGTTTGCTTTGTACCTGCACACTGGAATGGGCTAATGATAGGGGATTGACTGTGTCAACCCTAACTCTATACCCTTAAATAGTGTCAGCAGGGGATGCAATCACATTTTTGCGTCCCAGCCATGAACTGTTGATGTTTGCTTTGTACCTGCACACTGGAATGGGCTAATGATAGGGGATTGACTGTGTCAACCCTAACTCTATACCCTTAAATAGTGTCAGCAGGGGATGCAATCACATTTTTGCGTCCCAGCCATGAACTGTTGATGTTTGCTTTGTACCTGCACACTGGAATGGGCTAATGATAGGGGATTGACTGTGTCAACCCTAACTCTATACCCTTAAATAGTGTCAGCAGGGGATGCAATCACATTTTTGCGTCCCAGCCATGAACTGTTGATGTTTGCTTTGTACCTGCACACTGGAATGGGCTAATGATAGGGGATTGACTGTGTCAACCCTAACTCTATACCCTTAAATAGTGTCAGCAGGGGATGCAATCACATTTTTGCGTCCCAGCCATGAACTGTTGATGTTTGCTTTGTACCTGCACACTGGAATGGGCTAATGATAGGGGATTGACTGTGTCAACCCTAACTCTATACCCTTAAATAGTGTCAGCAGGGGATGCAATCACATTTTTGCGTCCCAGCCATGAACTGTTGATGTTTGCTTTGTACCTGCACACTGGAATGGGCTAATGATAGGGGATTGACTGTGTCAACCCTAACTCTATACCCTTAAATAGTGTCAGCAGGGGATGCAATCACATTTTTGCGTCCCAGCCATGAACTGTTGATGTTTGCTTTGTACCTGCACACTGGAATGGGCTAATGATAGGGGATTGACTGTGTCAACCCTAACTCTATACCCTTAAATAGTGTCAGCAGGGGATGCAATCACATTTTTGCGTCCCAGCCATGAACTGTTGATGTTTGCTTTGTACCTGCACACTGGAATGGGCTAATGATAGGGGATTGACTGTGTCAACCCTAACTCTATACCCTTAAATAGTGTCAGCAGGGGATGCAATCACATTTTTGCGTCCCAGCCATGAACTGTTGATGTTTGCTTTGTACCTGCACACTGGAATGGGCTAATGATAGGGGATTGACTGTGTCAACCCTAACTCTATACCCTTAAATAGTGTCAGCAGGGGATGCAATCACATTTTTGCGTCCCAGCCATGAACTGTTGATGTTTGCTTTGTACCTGCACACTGGAATGGGCTAATGATAGGGGATTGACTGTGTCAACCCTAACTCTATACCCTTAAATAGTGTCAGCAGGGGATGCAATCACATTTTTGCGTCCCAGCCATGAACTGTTGATGTTTGCTTTGTACCTGCACACTGGAATGGGCTAATGATAGGGGATTGACTGTGTCAACCCTAACTCTATACCCTTAAATAGTGTCAGCAGGGGATGCAATCACATTTTTGCGTCCCAGCCATGAACTGTTGATGTTTGCTTTGTACCTGCACACTGGAGTGGGCTAATGATAGGGGATTGACTGTGTCAACCCTAACTCTATACCCTTAAATAGTGTCAGCAGGGGATGCAATCACATTTTTGCGTCCCAGCCATGAACTGTTGATGTTTGCTTTGTACCTGCACACTGGAATGGGCTAATGATAGGGGATTGACTGTGTCAACCCTAACTCTATACCCTTAAATAGTGTCAGCAGGGGATGCAATCACATTTTTGCCTCCCAGCCATGAACTGTTGATGTTTGCTTTGTACCTGCACACTGGAATGGGCTAATGATAGGGGATTGACTGTGTCAACCCTAACTCTATACCCTTAAATAGTGTCAGCAGGGGATGCAATCACATTTTTGCGTCCCAGCCATGAACTGTTGATGTTTGCTTTGTACCTGCACACTGGAATGGGCTAATGATAGGGGATTGACTGTGTCAACCCTAACTCTATACCCTTAAATAGTGTCAGCAGGGGATGCAATCACATTTTTGCGTCCCAGCCATGAACTGTTGATGTTTGCTTTGTAACTGCACACTGGAATGGGCTAATGATAGGGGATTGACTGTGTCAACCCTAACTCTATACCCTTAAATAGTGTCAGCAGGGGATGCAATCACATTTTTACGTCCCAGCCATGAACTGTTGATGTTTGCTTTGTACCTGCACACTGGAATGGGCTAATGATAGGGGATTGACTGTGTCAACCCTAACTCTATACCCTTAAATAGTGTCAGCAGGGGATGCAATCACATTTTTGCGTCCCAGCCATGAACTGTTGATGTTTGCTTTGTACCTGCACACTGGAATGGGCTAATGATAGGGGATTGACTGTGTCAACCCTAACTCTATACCCTTAAATAGTGTCAGCAGGGGATGCAATCACATTTTTGCGTCCCAGCCATGAACTGTTGATGTTTGCTTTGTACCTGCACACTGGAATGGGCTAATGATAGGGGATTGACTGTGTCAACCCTAACTCTATACCCTTAAATAGTGTCAGCAGGGGATGCAATCACATTTTTGCGTCCCAGCCATGAACTGTTGATGTTTGCTTTGTACCTGCACACTGGAATGGGCTAATGATAGGGGATTGGCTGTGTCAACCCTAACTCTATACCCTTAAATAGTGTCAGCAGGGGATGCAATCACATTTTTGCGTCCCAGCCATGAACTGTTGATGTTTGCTTTGTACCTGCACACTGGAATGGGCTAATGATAGGGGATTGACTGTGTCAACCCTAACTCTATACCCTTAAATAGTGTCAGCAGGGGATGCAATCACATTTTTGCGTCCCAGCCATGAACTGTTGATGTTTGCTTTGTACCTGCACACTGGAATGGGCTAATGATAGGGGATTGACTGTGTCAACCCTAACTCTATACCCTTAAATAGTGTCAGCAGGGGATGCAATCACATTTTTGCGTCCCAGCCATGAACTGTTGATGTTTGCTTTGTACCTGCACACTGGAATGGGCTAATGATAGGGGATTGACTGTGTCAACCCTAACTCTATACCCTTAAATAGTGTCAGCAGGGGATGCAATCACATTTTTGCGTCCCAGCCATGAACTGTTGATGTTTGCTTTGTACCTGCACACTGGAATGGGCTAATGATAGGGGATTGACTGTGTCAACCCTAACTCTATACCCTTAAATAGTGTCAGCAGGGGATGCAATCACATTTTTGCGACCCAGCCATGAACTGTTGATGTTTGCTTTGTACCTGCACACTGGAATGGGCTAATGATAGGGGATTGACTGTGTCAACCCTAACTCTATACCCTTAAATAGTGTCAGCAGGGGATGCAATCACATTTTTGCGTCCCAGCCTGTTCATATGCATATATTGCTGTTCTTGGCTATAGGTTGATAAGGCCCCTCGTTGGGGCGAAACGCGTCTCACGCAACATGTCAGCTTGACATCATTCACGCCAGACACAACAAGACGCAGAACACGGAATTGACTTGCAGTTGATTTCAGTGACTACGTCTTCTCTGTGCCTGTATTGTGCCGGTCCTGGGAGGTTTGAGGAGTTTTTACACCACACCCCTGAGCGACCGAGTGACGAGTGACCCCACCCTATCAAAACATTTTCG
The DNA here is from genome assembly GCA_964036045.1 of Eutreptiella sp. 'Long Island Sound 2002'. Lineage (NCBI taxonomy): Eukaryota > Euglenozoa > Euglenophyceae > Eutreptiales > Eutreptiaceae > Eutreptiella > Eutreptiella sp. 'Long Island Sound 2002'. The sequence continues at coordinate 50,246,982 of OZ038388.1, read as the reverse complement.
ATTGGTGAAGTACTTGATCATGTCTACGTCTAAAGGCGTCAAGAAAGGCGGAAAAGGATCCGGTGGGCCTCGACCGCCACGTTGGACATTGACAGAAGTGAGCAAGACCGAAATACCATTGGTGATTCAACATCTACAAGCTGTGGAACGATGTTGTCGAAAGGAGTCCGCACTCAAAAAATTGACTTGGCAAAAAGCGAATCTCTTTGAACCCGTTCAAACTCGTTTTCAGGATGGCAAGATCACAGTGTTCAAGGTGATAGGCGAAGAACACCAGAAGTCTCTGCACGATGCGAAGTATACCGAAAAGATGCAATATCTTGAGAAGGATATTGTGGACGCTAGGAAAGCAGTAGAGGATACCAGAGCAGAGACAAAGAAGGTGATCTCCGCCCACCGAGCAGCAGTCGCCGTCTATGAGAACATGTGGCTTCCGGACTTGATGCAAGTTGATGTGGCAGATCCGTTTAACATGGCTGAACAAGAGCAACAAAAACGAGGATTTCGCCAGATCGCCGAGGCTACCCAGTTGATTCACGACAAGTCAAGCGCGGCATATGACAAGTGGGAGAAGTTCCAACTCGAGAAAAAGACACGTATTGAAACCAAGGTCAAAGAAGAGAGAGTTCTTCAAGAAATCTTGGTCGAAGATAACCAAAGGCAACCCTCGATGGAACAACAGCTGGTCAATGTCCGCCAGATGCTAACCAAATTCAATCTTCTGGAACTTACGAAACAATTGAAGTCAAAAAACGAGAAAGGTCCCGGCGACGGGCGCAAGCGAAGCAAAAGCCGTTCAACGCATGGCAGCGCATCCGCCAAAAGCAAAAGCTCAAAAAGTTCAAGAAGTTCCAAACAGGGATCTCACAAAAGCCGAAGTCATTCGACTCATTCCAACCATACCAACCGAACCCACAGCACTCATTCCCACCAGAGCAATCGATCCCACAAGAGCAACCAGTCCGTTTCATTCCGTATACCCAGCCCTCAAGACAACAAGCGCAAACGAAGTTCTACAACTCGAAAGAGCCGCAACCCTCGCCCCAAAAAAGGCGGGTAACCAGATCGAAGCAGTAGTCATCGTTAAGGAGAAGACGGAAATTACTTCTGGAACAATGCTTTGTTCCGCCCATTTCTTCAATACCCTATACCCCTTTGATTTTAGAGGGGGATTCTGTGGAATCCCCCCCTCCATTTCTGTTGTTACTGATGTCATATGGTCCGAAATTTGTTCCTCACAAACATCCAGCACAGTTTTTACTGCAGGATCTCTCACATCTGCCGAGAGAATTTCTGGAGCTTCGACGTACTTTGATGTGGTCAGTGTATTTTGCTAAGATTGAACCCAAGCAGGATACCTATGCTAAATTACCACATCGATCTCTGCACAGACCATCTGGCATCACTCCATCTTCTGTGATTGAAGAAAAACTGTCTTTGTACATTAACACCATTGATGGTGCGGTGCAATCTGCCAGCGATCAGATTTTACTCCTTCTCTCAGGGTTGAATTCATCGCATTTTCCTCGGAGGGGAATCAGCTGGAGATCTCATTTGGTTCAAGATTACCTGTCCAGGTATGTCATCGTGGGTGGTGATAAAGATTCTTCACAGGTGATCATGTCTGTAGCGACCTATCAGGCTGAAGTCATTGCGAACATGCAATCGATCAATACATATGGCGAGCCCTACTATTGTAAAATAGCTGAAGTTGACGATATATCCACCCATGACAGTTTTTTACAGCAAGCAAAGAACTGGCAAAGTACACTGGCTCTGATGTGTTTGGATACAGTACCACCTTCGATCGCAACAGTGATTGAAAAATATTTCAGGACTCATCTGGACCCAACCTGGGCAAATTTTCATTTACTTTGCAAGACTCATAAGTCTAAAAAGGTTGTGCACGACAGATGGAGATCTAGACCTATTGTTGGTTTAGTCCGCTGGGCCACAACTGCTTGTTCCAAATTGCTGGCTGTCCTTGGCAATATATTTTTGACTTTAGACAGATCTTTGTCCCCAGACTCGACCCCGCTTAAAGATTCCATGGATGCACTTCAACGGTTATATTCCTGCAATTTTCGGTGGGATAATGACCCAGACTTCAAACCACATTCCCTCTCCTTCGATTTCTCTTCGCTTTATACGAATTTCACCTGGTCCGACTGCTCACGTGCGTTCAATTTCTGGATGGAATATTTTTTTCAGCACATACAGAATACCAATGGTCTTTTCACTGCCGAGGAGTTAGATTTTGCGCGGTGGTTCAATGCACCACTCTCTTTAGAGTCGTATAATGCATACCACCACCTGTTTCCTTTCTCCCACATAGATTATCGGCCCACACTGAGCTTTGGAGAATTCCTATTCCACATTGTATATACACATGTCCTGTTTCGTTGTCCTGGTCTGGGCTTGTTTCGACAGTGCATAGGGTTCCCAATGGGAACCAATTGCGCTGCCCAATGGGCAAACCTCATCCTCCGCATGTTTGAACTTTCGTCAGCACATTGTCAGACGCTTGTCTCGCAAGGTCTCTTCACATTGCTGCGGTTTATTGATGATGGGTTATGCCTCTTTCCATTGTCTATGGAGCACCAAATTAAACCTTTATTGCACAGCATTTATCCTGAACATTTGTCTTTCGACATTGAATGTGATGTCACTTCTGAGAACATTGTTTTTCTGGACATCAGGATCATTAGACTGCACAGTTTGATTTCCACTGTACATTTCAAAGCAACACATTCCTGTTGCTATATACCATGGGGATCAAATCACCCTCGATCCATCAAGTTGGGATGGATCAAAGGAGAACTGATCCGATTTCTTAGAATATGTTCACATGTTGAATACTACCAGATTTGTGCGAATTACCTCACAGGTGCTCTTAAAAGATTGGGGTATCCGCATTCCGCTTTTACTCCACTTCCTGTGACATGGCATGACCGAGATCGATACATGAAACGTTGGATCAAACCACAAACACAGGACATTATACATATTGTACGTGCACCACACCATTCTGCCTTCCCAATTTCATTTTCTTCTATTGTACGCACTATTCAATCTCAGATGCGATCTATTATACCTAAGTTACGCCTGTTTGTTACTCTTAAACCGGCTATGTCTCTGCGCCAGGTATTTCTGTCTTGGAAATCCAAAACACTGAGACAACCGGAACTTGAGGCACGGGAGAAAGCTGATTTTGAAGAAACTGTTAATTTACTGTGTCACCTTGCACAGAGTTGAGTGGAGACATACAGTGTGTTATTGTATGGGAAGCAGAGCAGGATATTGTCCATGCTCACGTGTACCCAGCCATGAACTGTTGATGTTTGCTTTGTACCTGCACACTGGAATGGGCTAATGATAGGGGATTGACTGTGTCAACCCTAACTCTATACCCTTAAATAGTGTCAGCAGGGGATGCAATCACATTTTTGCGTCCCAGCCTGTTCATATGCATATATTGCTGTTCTTGGCTATAGGTTGATAAGGCCCCTCGTTGGGGCGAAACGCGTCTCACGCAACATGTCAGCTTGACATCATTCACGCCAGACACAACAAGTCGCAGAACACGGAATTGACTTGCAGTTGATTTCAGTGACTACGTCTTCTCTGTGCCTGTACTGTGCCGGTCCTGGGAGGTTTGAGGAGTTTTTACACCACACCCCTGAGCGACTGAGTGACGAGTGACCCCACCCTATCAAAACATTTTCGAGTGGTGAGGTGCTGGTGCACATCCATCCCCGTAGGGACCGCAATTGCATTTGCTATGTGCGGAACACGGGGTGTGTGTGCAGCTATAGTGGCACTTGGGCACACGACTAGAACGCGGTGCAAATAGGTTGCAAGTTGGACTCGGCAGATTGCAAAAGGTTGACTTTACTTTTCATAGGTTGCAACAAGTTGCAACATTTTGCCACAGGTTGCAAGACGTAGCAACGGGTTGCGGCAAATTGCAACTTCCTACAACATACAACATGACATATGTTGGCAAAACATAGACCTATAAACGCCGATACGGAGAGCACACACCACATGGACCACAGCCCTTCATCACGAGGTCCACACAATAGACCATCGCAATTACACACCGATGGTCAACATCTGTGGTGTTTCTTACCCACGCAAAGAAGATTGTTCAATGAAACCAGACAAATCGGCCTGCGCCCTGTTCCAACCCTTCCTCCCTTTTTGCAAGCCCATACATTTTCCAAAACTCCTCTGTTCTTTGACCGCGCCCCCCGTTGTCGCAACCCCTCGTTGACTTTCACAGCCCTTTCCCGTGCTTTGGCCGTTTTTTTTGCACAGCACCCAACACCACCCTTTTTCCAAACTCTCTCGCTTTTATGAGTCCACGACCCTTTTCCCAAACCCCCTCAATCTTCCTAGCCCACCACCCTTTTTCCAAACCCCCTCCCTTTTCCTAGCCCACCACTTATGCCTCTTCTTTTCTACCTTTGTCCCGCCCGCGAAGGGTAGTAATATTTATTTTCCGGGAGAAATACGTGTGGGGAGGCCTGCCGAATTAATCGACAGAATGTAATTTAACGTCTCCATCCAAACCTCGACCAGGGATTTCGGAAGCGGGAGCACGCAAATTATTCAATGAAAATCATGAAAAATGATGAAAATGTCAAAACCCAAATCGAAATATGTCTGTGCAGTATTTTTCGGAGAGAAAAGAAAGAAAGCAAAGTCACCAAAACTGCGTTTGATGCCAACAAATGTGCCAATGGGTATATCTCCAACCGGCCATCTCCCGAGAAACCATACCTTTGGAGGGTGCTTTCAAGCTCGAGGGTGTTTGTTCGGCTCTAGTGCCCCACGGCATAAGGCGGGTGCGCCCCCCCCCACACCCCCGTGACTTGGGGAGGATGGGAGGGCAAGTAAGGACCACACACCCTATTTTAAGGGTGGGGAACACAAATAAACACCTTTGAGAAGGTTTTTGGATAGTTGGGGTGGAGCATTTGGGCGCACAAAGGTGTGGGTAGGGCTAAAAATAGGGTATGACATCACCAGAAATAGGGTCCTAACCAGTGAACTAAAAATAGCAAAATAAGCAACGTTGGCTCGAAAATTGGTACGCTGGGGTGTAGGTGCCCCTTCCCCTGCCCCTAGTGGGGCAAAAGGGTGATGAATGGATCCCATAGAAGGCATTAATGGCAATAGGCTGGGGGTTTTGTGGCTTTTGTGAGGTGAAGAGGGCTATTTTTAGGATTTTGAGGCTATTTTTTGGATGATGTCACTCAGTAAGAAACACCTATTTTTAGCAACTTTGCAGTGTCATAGCATCCCACCACCGTCTCCAATCACTCTAATTCCTCTTTTTTTGAATTTCTCGACCCAAAAATAGGGGGGGGGGTCCTTGGTCCCCACCCAACCCCGGCCCATGGGTCCCCGGGGGGGGGGGGGGGGCGCACCCGCCTTATGCCTGCCCAACATTGAAGGTGATAACCAAGTCATCGATCATGATAGGCATCAAGTACACATGCGGCTACGGGCGTCATTGGTGGTTGGCACCGCATGTGCTTCGGCGAAAAGGGTCAATTGTGCATCTTGGAAGCATCACAGCGCATGCCCAACATTGTTGTAAAGGAATACCATGGAGCTGACAAGCCGTTGCAAAATGTTGATCCAGGTACACAAAAGCGAAAAGGGTATATGTTCTGTTGGGGCCATACCTCCGGGGCAAGGTGGATAATTTCACGATAAAACGTGTTCATGCCAATAGTGTGAAATGTGAACTCCACTATATTCGCAAACTTATTGAACTGTAGGTACCTACCTACAGCTCTTGTATTCATGCATTATGCGATTCAGTTCCTTTGCATGTAGGCTTACGGCAAATAAAGAGATTTTGTTTAATCATTGCAGTGCACCAAACATTAGAGTCAACAATTCCAACAACATCCATGGAGGATTGCATACTTGTGTCAAACAGTTTGGTCATCTACAACAAAATGGAATGGCGACACACAAGGTATATGCACCTATTCCTTGTATTTTCACTACAAACAAGCCCGTTTATATGGGAACAACTGGTAGTGGGCACAACATTCTATAGATCCGCAAAGAACCAACAAAGATGTGCAACAAAAACCGGGATTTCAAGATGTACAGTACTGATGGATTTGAATGAAATCACCAAAAAAGTATTGCAATGGGATCCATGATCCGATGCTTCTGATCTGCAGTGGCACTTTGTAGAACACATGGATCTGAAGTCTGGGCACCTTAATGCGGTGGTTGATAGCACGCATGTCCCCATTCAAAGGCCATTTGACCCAATCTCTCAACAATATTCTCGGTTCGACAGAGGCGCGGTACCTTTTTCAACGAATAAATTGAACATCAAGATGGTTACACATGAGTGTATTGGTGGCTACTTTTGTGGTACATGTGGAGCAGCAAAATAACTGTAAGCTGTAGACATTATTTTCAACAGCATGTGGGTAGCAACATGCTATGTGCAACCATGAAAAGTGTCATGTTAGTAAGCACAAATGAGGATGGGCAAAATAAAGATTGATGAATTGAATAGATAGATAAGAGCTACGGAAAAAGCAACACACATCTGCGCTCGCGTTTTGGGATCCTGTAAACCGTATCATTTTCCTTGTAACTCCGTCATGTGCCATAGTGTCGAACTCTCTCCATGGTCCGTAGACCACGGTTTGGACTGGTGTTCGGAATTCGTGGCTTGGCACATTTTCGAAGGAGGCTATATTTGGAGACTATCCGCCGCGCGCAAGGTTGCCCTGGCGTAGTTTGCTCGCACCAAGGGCTCCACGTTGTTGAGGAGGACTTGCCATACCTCGCGAACGTCGTAGCCCTCGTAGTCCTTGCCTTTTGGTTGGATGAGAATGGTTGATGGTTGCTCTAGGTCGGGTAGTGACGCTACAAGCACGCTTCCCACGGTGACGTAGGGTTGTTTGAGGACCGCTTGCAGGAGTTTCCGAGCCAAGGGTGTGTCGAGCTCGTAATCGAGCCTATAGCAGTGAAGGTGAAGACACGAGGCGACGCGCGTGTTGCCGAAAGGAAAGTACGCACTCCGGAGACGACTCGGGGACACCGTCTAGGACGCGATGGGGTGGCATGTGTTCCGGAGGACAGGGGCCGCAGCGATGGCGGCAACGGGGGCACACACGCGCCAGCTCCATCATGCCACCAATTCCCAAGACCCCCTAACACAACAGACCAAGCACTTTTTGAGCGTCCATTTTTTTCGGTGTCTTAAAAACCTCTTAGTTGCCACGTTTGACAGTAAGTGTCTTGGTTGCAGGGCATCGCTCGTTGCGGAGATGGGCAGGCAACTGGGCCTATGTCCGACCAGGTCCTTGATTCCAAGAACTTATCTCAGCTTATTTTGGTCTGGCCCAAAACAAAAAAGTACTGCGAGTGCCCTTTGCTTTCTTCCACTAGATATTCTTGTGAATCGCTTTGTTGAATGGTTCGGGATCAGGGGCCATGGAATCACTGTGCTGCGTATGGCGCAACGGCAATCATTGCGGGCATTCTGCTGGCGGAGTACAATGAGCTGCTCAACCAAGACACATATTGTCATATGCTCGTGGACCGCTTTATACAAAACACCGAGGGTTTCAAAATGGGGTCACTCTTCGACTGCATCAATAGTGCACAGCCCCCTTTGTTTGCTCAGACACCAACGGGCAAGTGGTTAGACTTTGATGTATCCTATCGAAACTCCACATGCTTCGCGGACCTGGTGCGTTACACAAGGGACACCCAGTCATTGGCAGTCCCCATGGCCAGAGTGGTGGCGAGCCCATTGCATGGCAGCGAAAAAACACATGCAGTGGCCGTGGTTGCAGTTCAAGATGACGTCATGATTGTCTGCCAGAACAGCTGGCGTAGCAGCCCACGTAGCTCACCAACTTAGCGAAGAACGAGCTAAGAAAGCCACAATGGGGTTGTTGTGAATGTGAGAGAGGCCTACGCTTGGCTCGAAATGGGTTTTCTTGTTATATTGGACGGCTTGCTCTGGCGGTTTATGGAGGCGGCATACAACGTGCACGACATGGTGGGTGCATTCATTCGGTAACCGAGTGGCGGATAGAGCTATAGCGCGTTTCGCCGTGGCGTGAGGTTCCATGCCATTCACCACCATCCACCACATAGTGCGCACTCCTTCTTTCTTGAGCCCTTCCATGGTGTCAAATTGTGATTATTTTTTAGGTGAGTGCTTTTGGCATCGAAAATTTGATTTTCAAGTTGCATAGCATGCATGGCGTAATGAGCGGCGAGTACCTGAACGAATGCCTGATGATGAAATAGGACCTTTTGCATAGTTGTGGTTTCTTTGGAGTCCGGTTCGTTATTGTGTCTGGATACCGACACTTTCGCGTGGCGCAGGGTGTGGGTTGGCGTGGCGCTTGGTAGGGAATTGGAGAACATGTTGAGGATACTCATGCCGGTGGCGGCCATTGTTTTTTGACGCAAAGGGCGGTCCTGGGACTACTTGGTTCGGGCGGCGTGTTGGGAAGCTCGTAGAGTTGTTGCAAGGGACGACACGGATGGTGTATTTGCCACTTTGTGAATGGCCACAACAGTGGGTAGTCGGTGATTCAGGAAGTTGAGGGAATGGTGATAAGCTGCGTAAACTTTCTGTTTTAGAGTTTTTGAGAATCCGAGGATGGTGTTATTTTTGACCGGTTTTCGCCTAGGAACTTGAATGCACACCCGCAAAAACCAACACCAAGTCCTGCTGGACACTACCATCAACACACACTCTAAGTCAAGACACGGAGGAGAGCAACCGTGGTGGTCCGACAAGCCACACTCCGGGACATCACGCCGGTCCGCCGAGTGCCCATCCCGCCCCCACCGAGGTACCCACCCCCGGACCCAACCGCCGGGCAAACCCGCGCAGCACAGGATCCTACACCAGAGTCACTAGTTATTGACTCAAGTACGCAACGTGATCTGCAAGAGAGCCAAGACCTCTACCCCATTGTGAGTGCCGAGAACACCGACTCGGAAACCAAGGGCCTACGCAGGGATGCGGACAACATGGACGATACGCCCACCCTAGTGGCCGTGACGTTGCCGTCGCTGCAAACATCCCGGCAAATAGGGGAAGCGCCCCCTGACTGGGAGGGCCTCGTTGAGGAGGCTTTGCCTAACCTCCACCGCGGGAGCGACGTGGGGGATGATGAACACCTCTGTCAGAACGAAGTGGACTACTATACCGAAGTCGCACCCACGCCCCCTCCAATAGAGGAAGATGATGATGTGGGTGTACCAGTGCTTAAGAGCTCTCGGCTACCACAACGACTCCATCCTTCACGTCCGGGGGCCGGACTCGCCAAGGGGGACCAGACCCGCCACCGTTCCCCGATGCCTTTGGAGTCCTTGGAGACCGCCAATAGAAACCAGCGGCTAGAACTAGACCTAGCCCCTTCCCCCCCGCCCCCTCACCCTTGCGAGCCCTCATCCCATCCTAAAACTCCCACCCACAGCCCACCTCCCGAATTCCTGCTCCATCTTGAAACCCCTCCAAGCCCGGCGCCCCCCGCGTTGGCAGTAGACGTATCCCCCCCCCCCCCCCCCCGGCTCATGCCGCCTACCCCCCCCTCCCAAGAAGTCGAGGCCACCAAACATGGGACACACGACATTCGCACCCGACAACTGGCCCTGACCACGTTAATAGTTATCATTGTCAACCTCAGCAAGTGCGACCTGAGGGGGATTATCCTTCTCCTGCTCCGCCAAAATTATGAGGTCATCCTGCTCCAAGAGTTAAGCTCCAAAATTAATATACCCCAGGCCTATGCCCCGGGCCCGAGCTAAAGTCTTCCACACCCTCAACCACGGCAAAAACGAGAGCGCTATCGCGCTCACCCCCAGTGTGGCTCACTTGGCGCGAGCCGTCGACCGCCTGAACCCCATGGGCCTCGTCGCAGGAGTAGAGCTCTCCCTCCCAGGATTGGACCTCATTTGCGTCCTCTCTATGTATCGCCCAAAAAAAAACTCAAGGGCGGAAGCACCGTACCGGCAGTCGATTGGGCACACCTTTTTCAAAGTGCGAAAAAAATATATAAGCAGCTCCTAGCGGGGGGCGACTTCAACGCTGTTTTGGGTACATGTCTTGACCAACAAGACATGAGGTACGATACAGACTGGCCATGGCTAAGGGGGGCCACCCTCCCATCCTCATTGACGGTTTCCGTTTCCTTCACCCGCAGACCCGCAAATAGTCCAAAGCCCGAGGCCCTTTTGACTCAAAATACAGGCTTCACTATATATTCTGTTCACCATCCTTGGTCGACAGCATGCCTATCCTGGACATCGACATCCTGGACATGGAAATATGTTTCCACCAGCCCTGCTCGGCCACACTCCAAACCAAATGCCTAGTAGTCAGCCTTCCCCCACCCCAACAGCGTTCGATGTTCCGTTCTCTTCACAAAACGTGATAGCAAGGACTTTCAAGCGTCCATCCGGGCGCTCGATGAGTACCGTGACAGCCAGCTCCCACATATCACATGTGCCCGATCAGATGATATAATCATGGCCACCGATTCCATGTTTTCTCGCATCTCGACGTCCTAACGACGCCTTGTCGCCTCTCCTATTTATTTTCCGTTTGAAAATTCTTTTCCACACATTATTACAGCACAACCCCCCGCCCTCAAGTGAAAAAACATAGTCTCCTGCATTCATACACGGCCTTTCAATTAGGTCTAAGTGCCCCAAATACGCCTCCAAGGCCCTCCTCTTTTCGATACCACCGCCAGACAGATGGGGGTTGATATAAAGTTGCAAAAAACAGAAATCCAAGCAATCCGAAAAGCCCCTCCAAAAACCTTCCGAGGGGCCACGGACGCCCGGTTGTCCGCTGTGCACCACGCAACCGGCAAAAAAGGCAAGTTCTAAGAGCATCTAGGTGACTTCTCGTTCACGTCTAACCAGCAAGCTGAGCTCAAGTCCATGATTCTCCATGAAATACGATCTTACATGACCTTGCTCCACCAACTCCCAATCACCTCGTCGGAACCAGTAAAGCTCGTCCACTTCCAACTAATCCCCGTTGTGTCTTATCGCATGCTAGCTCATTGACTCCCTCCCGACACCATCGCTCGCATGCAACAAACCATCTGGAGGGTGGTTGCAAAGCAAAAAATCACACCCATGGGTTCGGACAAATACCACTACTAGTCCCGCCACAAGCTAGTGCTGGGGCTTAGCCATCTCAACATCGCAATCCATGTGCAAACAGTCAACTGCTTACAGCGCCACCTCACAGGCAGCCCCTCTACCCCCCAAGTTGATTTCCCAAATCACCGCGGACTTCACCGAACAAAAAACCCATCACTCCAAAGCCAAACACATATAGCACATGTGTCTGCACACAGCTTCCGCACTTCGCCTCATCTACCCCACTATGGGAAAATGGAGGCCTTGCAAAGTACGCAAGTTCCCGCTAGGCCAATAGGTCATCGTCCCGTACCGGAAAGAGGGGCACTCTGTCGGCACAATGCACCCCCCCCCCTCCGGTCGCTCCCTCCCCTAAGCAACCGTCACTTATTTCGATGATGACGACAACTTGGACGATGATAACGAATTCCTCTTCCATCAGCCGCCCGAGAAAGCATGTCCCTTCACACACGGCAACCACCACCTCCTAGCCCCCCATTCCTCCGAAGCCAAGACACCACACCGCAACCCCCCCCCCCCCCACCCCCGGCATGATGGGAAACTCATGTCCAGAGACAAGTACGGCCATCTCTTCCGCATCCGGTTTACCCCCCCACTTCTTGGAAGAACATGACCTCAAGGCATGGGGATGTGAGGGGCAGCGAACGCGTGCCGAACGCTCTCCCCCCAGGCAATATCTGGATATACTCGGACGGTTCCAGTCGAAAGCTTGGCAACGGTTCGGCGGTAGCCATGTTCCCAGGGTCTACGACCCACATACTCTGCCAATCCTCCCCCTCGCCGCACTCCGCAGGGTTGGCATTTTGAGCCTGCATCATGGCCTTGAGGTGGGTCTCCCGCAACTACCCCAATTCCCTTGTATTTCTGGTAATAGACAATAAATAGGGCATCACCATCACCAAGGAAACACAGTCCGCCCCCCCAACCTCCTTCTTTCGTCCTTCAGGGACCTGGATGGCAGCCATTGCGGACCTATTGGCACACCACCCCGTTCCATTGCTTCGGTGCGAGTGGATAAAGGGTCACGTAGCATTCCAAGGGAATGAGGTCGCCGAGCACTATGCTAGATGGGCAGTGTATGGCCTGGTCTTCTCGCCGTCTCTTCTACACCCAACCCCCAACCCCCATTCGCTTTTTCCAACGGCGTCTACCGATAGTCCTCAAGTTCGGCATCAAGTCTTTCCAGCGCTTGCTGCCCTCCCATGATCACACCTCACTAGCATTGGGTTTGAGTTGTGACTTCTACAGCCACTCCTCGTGGTTCACCCAAACAGCTTTCCTCTTTGCGACCAAAACCCTCTACATCGCCGGTTACGAGAGCGCCAGCAACCTCCACGGCTGCAATTGTCATTTATGCTAATGGACACACCCTTTACACAGGGTCACTTTTTTTGAGGGAGGGGGATTAGCGGTGGGGGTGGGGGTAGGGGGTCAGAAGTTTGTGACGTAAAAAGTGTGCTCGGAAGGATTTGAACAAGGGTAAGATTCGGCAGAGATGATAGGTCGGGCGGTGCCGTCGGCGATTGGCCAAGCGGGATTCCAACCGCCAACCTACATTTTTGGGGTTGGCTACATGATCATTCGACCTTTGTTTGTTCTAAGAGGTGCAGCTCTCCCTGCTCCTTGTAGCCCAATTTGCCACTAAAAAAAAACCCAAAATGTGTGGTTATGTTTGTTTGCTTACTTGCCCGACTGACTGTCTAACTGACTGGTTGCCTAACTAACGAACTGATTGGATGACCGTCAATCTCCCTTCGAGTAGCACTGCCGAAGGCAACAGAAGTTGACTCGAACGATTGCCAATCCCATTGAACGTGCTCTTTGATGTTATGCTTTTAGCCGGGTAGTCATCCCACAATGTTACATGCTTTTGACTTTGTATGTACCGCACCATTGTGTAATGTTGAGGATGCGTTATTTTTTAGCATCACCAATGCTTATGCCCGTGCGAGCCAGCCTCGAACCCTTGCTGCATTGTACACTTTGAGTTGAAGGCTAGACATCGCTTGCCGGCTTGCTTAACTCTACAGACAAAGAGGTGAAGATATTTTGAGGTGCCCTGAATTGTGTACAAACCATAAAAATTCGCTTTCGTCAAGACGTGGCACAATGCACGGGAGCCGAACTGGCCAAATGGCAACCATCACCTTGTTTGCGTAACATAGGCCACCTCTCTACAAAAGTAATGCTCCAAGCCACTACCCAAGAGATGTTAAGAGCTATCACCGGCTATAGGAGCCCACAATGCGTCATTACTGATTTCGGCACATTGTGCCGCATGTCAGCATGCACCTGCAATGATGCAACCCGTGGCAAAACTGATTTTGTAGAGGTATCAACAATGGCTGAGAACCACATCCTACCAGTACTTCCGATTGAGCACATGGTTGTTCCCGGTGTTCGATTTGGAATGCCCGTCGAGAAGTCAACATATTTTGCGCAAAAGGCAACAAATGGTAAGGTCTTTGGGGCAAGGTACATAGTTGCTCAAATAACTGCATGGTGAGCTGAATGTACCCGCCAGACACCGAAGCAAGAGGCTATGGTTTTTTTTTGCCTCCGAGCAAGCTCTCCGGCATGTAGGGGAGTGCCCTGGCACTCCCTACATACACACACGTGTGTGTTACACACACTAAACGGAGTGTAGGCATTTCTTTGGATTTAATCTCCTGAAGGTATATCTTTTTGTTCGTGCTACAGATTGTGAGTGCACCAATCTGCAGTGTCAAGCACTGTATGTTGGCTTTGTGGTCAGCCAAGTTTGCGGTCTACCTTAATTGATAAAATCGAAGAACTTATTGGTGCCAGCTAACAGGTTACTAGAACTTTGGACCTTCGAAGAGGTTGTATATTTTTGGATATGTCTGCGATGAGAACTCCTTGGCCGTTCGGAGGCGGAAGCCTGACGACCACCAATAGCTTGAGTCATTTGTTTACAAGGAGTTACAGTTGTTTGACAACTACCAAAACCTTGACACTAGTGCTTACTACTACTCCACTTTATCAGTCTTTGCTCGATTTCAGCTCAAATGGCGCTCATTGCATGCGCATGGGACCCCACTCCAACGCCCAACATCATTCTGTTTTTGCATGAAGAATGGTGTCAAATGAAGCTTATTCTTTTGCGGCTTCATATGGTTTCGCCCACCGCCAACCCCGGCAAGCCGTGCCGCCCAGCATAGGGGAGTGTAACCGCAGAGGTGCGCGAGGCTGAGAGCGAGGGAGCGAGTGAGACAGCGAGGGCAAGGGAAGGACCAAGTGTGACTGTGGTTGAGACTGAGTGAGAGAGAGAGAGAGAGCCCAAGAGAGAGCCCGAGAGAGAGAGAGCAACGCGCAAGCGCACACAGAGCACGTGCACGCGCACACCAGCGCGATCAGAATTTTTGCGGGTTTTCGTTGTGTTGTTATGTTCGGACTTTGGCTTTCTATCCAGTGCATGTCCAATGCTGTTTTTGTTGTCAGGGTATGTTGCCAACCTGAATCGGCTCTTGCTTGAACTACCAAGTTTGATATGATGTATGTTATAACCACTAGGTCGGCTTACGACTCTTCTATGCGTTGCACTCACCAAGGACATGGACACGGGTGTTCGGATTTCGTTGCCGTGCTCGTATTTTTGGATTTGGGCTTTGCCAATCAGTGGAATGCATTCCCCGGATAGATGTTCAAAAAGGCACAACCTTCAAGTAGTACCGTTACACCGTTGTTCAGAACAATTTGTGTTATACGTGGTTTTGCGCGCATGTGCACATGCGATCATGGTGGAAAAAAATTGATGTGTAGGTAACCGGATAGGTATGTACAGAGGTGAATGCACTAAGTGAAAGGAATCGTAGCGACGTGTATAAACATGAGGTAAAGTTCGGTTGCCGAGAGGTGTCGGTAGGTGCAAGGACGGGTCAAAACGTAGATCAACAGTGGCTCCCTTCTTGCTGTACCGTTCCTCAGTGAATATTATGCATGAACAACATTGGCTATCATGGCTATCATGTGGGTTCTGATGTGCAGCTTCATGGAGACTAATTGCCCGTTCTACGATGTTGGTTGTGACGTATCCTGGAGACGGATTGGCTATCATGTGGGTTTTGATGTGTAGTATCATGGAGACGGATTGCTGATTCTACCATGTGGGTTCTGATGTGTCATGGAGATGCATTGGTCGTTTGGCGTGTTACTACGGTTGGCGTGTTACAGAATAATTCTGGATATGGATACGGATACGGAATCATTCTACATACAGCAAAAAATCATGGATATTCGATTGTTATGCTGCGTATGTTGGCTATCATGTGGGTTGTCGTGTGCAAAAGTATGGAGACGGACTGCTCGTTCTACCATGTGGGTCCGTTTTGCTGCACCAACAAGGTGCAATGAACGGCGTCGGAGAAAGCAGGCATCAGGTGTATGGGCTTCACATGGCTCCTTTCGTTGCCGGGTGTTCGTCTCAAAGAAGATACTTTTGCATTATACGGTATAGACTGGTGGCGGCGACCGTATGCCCTTCCAGGACCCACATCTTGTGACTTAGAACTCATGCACATTCATTGCAACTGCTAGACCACCATAACAGCCACAAGTAGAACGTACGTTGTATGGTTATGAGCGTCAACATCAGGGTTGTTGGGTTCAATGCAGATAGTGTTGAATGTAGTGAAAATAGTGTTGAAACGAGTCATGTGCGATGCAATGTTGGGAAGAATCAATCGTGTATACATCGGCTCATAAGGCATGCTTAATGTGTCCAAGGCAAAAGGTGGTGCACAAATTTTCGTAGAGTACATTTCCAAGCTAAAGACACCAAGTAAAATAAGAGTAACTTTGAGTTGATGGATGAATAACTATTACTATGGTTGAAAGCAGATGGAACCATGAAGTTGTATGATGCATTGGACTTCGTGAATGTGTACTAACTCAAAAACAAGTGTTTCAATGCTCGAGACTGCTTGGAGATGCTTGTTTGGGTAAGGTATTATGTTATAATTATATTATGTTATAAGCGACAATGGTAGTGGATGCATCAACGCAGAATAAGCCAAATGTCATTCCAAATGCACGGTTGAATTGTGCACCATCGGCCATGTTGCCAACATTGTAGGTGTGTCCTATCCTCAAGAACACAATCATAGCACTGACCATCAAAGAATTGAGCCTGCAACAGGACACCATTGTAAGGCAAATGGAGGAGAGGAGCGGATTAGCGAGCGATGTTGGCTAATATCTACGGCCATTACTAGCCTCAACAAGGCAGCGAACCCTGAAGGGCATCCCATTCGCGAATTGGACTGTGCATTGATGTCTCTACTGTGGAATTTAATCGAGAACAAAGACATGATTGTGTTGTTGCAAAGTGATGCCCGGCACAACGTGTTGCGCAAAGAGATGATGACCACCCAATACAAAAAAGACAGATTCATGAACGCAAATACCATGATGCACATCATGCAACGATATGTGATGCAATTTGCACTTGTATGCCTTGGGTCGGCAGGAGGTGCAATACAACAATACATTCCACAACAACTAGAACCAAATATGTGGTGCATGGTTCAATGCTGAGAGATTGTGTTACGTCGTTGGCTTTAACCTTCAACTCCTCAAAAGTGGATTCCATTGCTTGTCTTCTTGGTGGGCGGATAGCAACAAATGGTGACGGAGTGGTGGTGGGCCGCGCAGGGCCTTTTGGGTTGACAATTTTCTTCCATGACTCCCTGCGGACTCACTGCTTTCAGACAATACCTCTCCTAACGCGGCATTCGCGGTATGTTCTAATAAAACCAATGGTGCTTCTGTGATCAAAAGGTCGCATCCGGCGTTCGTGTGATGCATGCAACCAAAGGGAATAGCATCTTTCCGCCACTTGTAGCACCGGACACAACACATGTGTTGGGAAGTTGGACCGCTCCACTAACACCTTTCGCAAATGAATGAAGATGGGGACACCAAAAAACAAAATATCTCATGTCAATAGCACCCTTAGTGAAGCGGTACCCAGAGCCCAGGGCCCATGGCCCGGAGGCCCGTCAGCGGAGAATCCCCTTCCTCTGATCCGCGGGATACGGAATCCGATCCCTAACCATTAAATCGATGTAGAATTACCATAATTTTACTGTCGTGATCGATTTTCGGTTAGAAATCGGTGAAATACCCGATTTCTAACGCGATTTCCAATTGCCGTGAAATCGCCGCCTGTTGTCGCCTGTTCTCGCGTTTGCGTCGCTTCTCCGTGGCGAGTTTTGCGAGGGATTTTTCTCCTGCACCTTTGAGGTTCTAAGGGAAGTTAAGGGCTGGATCTGGAGGGTTTTTAATGTACTTTCATCTGGTGTGTTCACCAGAATTCTTCGCCGTGGCGTCTGCAAGAAAATCAGCGCGCAAGGTTTTCCGCCAATGGCTCGAACTCATGGTTCTCAAGGACCATGAGTTCGGACGGTACCCTACATCTCCCCCCTATGCCTTATATCCATGCCCCCTTCACGTGGGCATATCACTTTGCATAGGGAAGCGGGCAATAGGGATGTTTTAGGCAGCATGTGGATGTTGTAAACCCAAGTTATTTGCGTGCGCAAACGCTAAGTTCGTGTGCGTGTGAGCATGCACGTAAATAGCCGAACACAATGCTCACAAGACCAAAAGCCCTGGGCCATTTTCGTTTTTTGAGCCAACTCAACGATGGCTCCACGCAATTCAATGCGTACCAAAACCCGTTTTTTGGGAAAGGGCAAAGTTTGGTCGAAAATTAGGCCAAAATGGCCAATCCCCCGAGGCTGGTACTCGAAGCCTATGGGGAGTTGAGCCTTGAACCAAGGCAATATGCAAAGTAGAGACCACGAAGGACATCGTGGATGGCTTGGTTGATTTTTGCAACCTTGCCTTCTATTTTATATAGCGTCGCCTTGTGAGCACGCGTGCCATACTGCCTCTATGCACACGCGCTCATATGCAAACGCTAATGACATGGGTGGGCGAGGACAATCTAACCATAGTGGGCATATTTGAAAGCACTTACTATGGGCCTACTCCAAAAATGTTTGCTCATATTTTTGTTCCTCAATGACCCATAGATATATGCATGCCAATATCGCCGATATATGCACTTTTTCCCATAAATGGTGTGCTTCAAGGATTGAGGTGTTAAAAATGTTTCCATAACGCTTTGAACCCCAACCCTTGTCGTAAAAGGGAAGCAAAGCTTCGGTTTGCATCCATGCAAAAGCCCAAAGCCTATCTCTCTTGTGATACGGAGATACGATTTTTCGAGTGACCACTTTTGGGTGAATTTTGGCCATTTTGCCCAGAATGGCCACTAACCCTGTCTCCCCCTTAATGTTCGGCCTAGGGTTGCGTGCGCCACTTGACCAAGGGTAAGGGCGATTCGGAGAGGGAACATAAACCCGCATCGAATGGGGTGTGTCCCCATATGGCCTCTCCTCGTAAAGGGAGAGTTGTGGGTCACCCAATTTGGGGTATGTTGCCATTCTGCCCCATTTGCGTGTCATTTTCCCTCCAAGGGGGAAAATAGCTAAAGGCGACTACGAGGGTTGGCAAGTGGCATATATTGGGACCTAAGTCCCATGTGTCTATAGCATCTTTGGTTGGAAGAATCCTCGCCGTGGCCATGGAGATATGGAATCATGAGTGCGGGCCATTTCAACCGAATTCCGCTGTTTTTGCCATTGTATGCCATATTGGAACTGCCATATCTCCATGGGGCAAGGGACCTAGCAAGGAAGGAAGGGCGATTATTGTAGCATATGACCAAGGGTTGAACGCCATTGGGTTTCGTATTTGCTCCTCCGGTTCATCCGGAGTTATTCAACTTTTGGTGCGATCCATGATCCCCCCCTTTGCACCGCATGCTGCTTTCTGCTCCATCCGCGTGACCGTCCCCTCGGCGAACAGTAAGCAGCCAGTGTGACAGCAAGCCAAATCCCTAGGCATGGGACCAAAGGGGATATCAAGGGCCGTGAATCAAGGCTTGGCGCCACAAGATCGCCAAGACTTCCTACCCAGGACGGTCGCCCGAGACGGCCGATTTTGCCATTTTGGCAGTTGTGGACCCAGTTTGGATCGTCACCATGCCGAGCGTCATGGAGATCTTTGAGAGCCAAGTACATGTGAGTCCCCGTTGGACTCCCAGTGGATCGCATATGGAACGGCGGATCCGATCTCCAAGCCGGCGTGGAGATATACCATTGGGGATACCTTCAATTTTGGCTCATTTTGAGCAGCCAAAATGACCCCTTTTTGGGACCCCAATTTCAGCCCCCCATGTGGTCAATTGGCGGTCCCATATCTCTATGCCCATGAGGAGCCCGGACCTAATTCCAAGTCGTGCACTTAAATATAGGTCCTATGTCCTGCCTCCTATCCTGTGAGCCATTGGCCTTGCCCTGGCCGGGCGAGCCACCCGTGGGAATGACTCCAATTTTGGTGGCTTTGGCATCATGACCCCACATGGCGAACCCGTGGCGCCCTGATGCCGGGGACTCAGAGAGAACCAGGTTGGGTGAGGGCTCCAGGGAGTTCGTACTTGAAGGGCATAGGGTCAGTTGCGTCGTCCCTACCTCTGGCTGGTCCGGACGAGGGGTCAATTTTGGAGTGTTTCGAGCTAATGTCAGTTTGGGCTGAAACAGCCCATCTTCAGCTACCAACTCCTAGGGGATAATGGCGGGGCCATATCTCTGGGTCAGAGGGGAGTTGGGACCTGCCGTTAAGGGAGCATAGGGAGCCACTGTCGGTTGGCCTTGGAGCCCCTTGGTTCCCAGGAACTCGCCTGTGGCTGGGCGGGACACACCCCCCTATTGGCAGGGTTTCAGGGTCCGGATTGAGCAGGGTATGGGTTGTGTTTGAGCCCCCGCCCCTGCCAGCCACTAAGAGGGTCGAGCCTGGGATTGGGATATGAGTTGGGACTGAGTGCCTATTGTCCTATGATGCCCTTACCCCAGTCCAGTCTTAACCCCATGTGTACATATCCTGATGTGTTGCTGTACATACTTTCGTTCCCTTGTTTCAGAGTGGCAAGGATCCTGAAACGCTTTGTCACATGACCAGAGCATGAGGATACCCTTGTGAGCGCAGTGCTTTGCCTGCCTGCTTGCTTGTGCATGTCCGCCGCAGCGTCCCGTGGCCAGGCCCCCACGGGAACGCGTCAAAAGCGTTTCACCGCCGCGGGGTTACCCATCCCTCGCGTGCCACTCGGGGCCGCCTGAACCCCGAGCACCTCGGGCTTCGCAGCGCCGCCCGGAGCATCGCCCCGAGTACCAGCAGCAGCGCCGAGTCCGTGAAGGAAGTGTAGCGACCAAAACTCCGACGTCGGCGAGTTCCTTTGGCCGACCAGTACCGGCCACACTCCCAGCTGCATCACCCACCTCCACAACCACCATCGGGCGTCTGGGTCCCAGCCCTGTAGAGAGAGTGGACCGCAGCAACCGCTTCAACAGCCACCCCCAGGACTAGTCCATCGAGGGGAACGAGCGCCCACCGAGGACCTCAAGATCCACTGCGGCACCCGCTCCCATGGTGAACTGGCAAGAGGCGGGCAAGACGTGGCCGCAGCCCCACCCCCATGCTGTGTACCTGCTGCGTGGGTTGGTGTGGGGTCAACACTACCGCCACAGCAACCCCCAGAGCGAAGGCGGCATGCCCGGGAGCTTCGAGCTCCGCGAGGATATGGGCGCCGACCGCCTGCAGGCAGTGGAAGACTGGCTGCAGGCAGAAGGATACGCCTACCGCTTCCGCCACAAGCGCTGGAGGGTCTGGACCCGCCCGGACAGGCCCGGCGAAGGGCTGTGCCCCGACGGGATTGAGGATGACGAGAACCCCAACGAGTACCCGTTGGGTGCTACAATCAACGTCTCCATATGGGACATGATCGAAAAGAAGTTCCGCGAACCGGGGGAAGAGCGCACGCTGCAGGGCAGCAGCAGCGCGTCTCTCGGGAAGGAGAAGCGATCCGCCGGGGACAGAAAGCGGGACAAGAAGTGGCGGGAGTACCATGAATCCCTGGCTGCCGAAGCCGCGCAAGCCGCGGAGAACGAGACCAAGGGCGGAACCCCAGCCCCCAGCCCCCAACGGGCCAGTGGCGGTCACCACCCCAGCCACACCACCCTTGGCGACTTCCTTGAAGTCGCCAAGAAAGCCAAGGCCAAGCCCCGTTAGCTGCACCTGAGGAAGTCAGGCCCCAGCAGCGACGTGGAGTCAGCCCACCGGGGAAGGAGGCCGACCGACGAGGCCAGCTGCAGCAGCAGCGTCGCCCCCAACAAAAGGGACGTGGCCCGCGCCTGCGAGCGTGCCTGCGGGGTGCCCTGCAACCTTCGGGTTGCCCGGCAACGGGCCACGGAGCAGAACGCTGCCGTGGAGGGCGCCGTCGGCATCGCCCAGCAGGAGGCTGCAGAGTGGGGCAGAGGCATGGCCTTCCATGCCTCGGCCGTGGCGGCCATTACGGCCGGGGTCACGGCTGCAGCCGCACAGGAAGCAGCGGCTGCCCGGGTCAGGAGTGAGGTGGAGGCAGCCGCGCAGGAAGCGGCGGCTGCCCAAGAAGCCCGCTTGACCCAGGAGGCCATTGCCCGTAAGGAGGCCGAGGTGAAAGCGTTGGAAGAGGCGCTTGCCCAAGAGAGGGCAAGGAAGGAGGCGGAGGAAAGGGCCCATGCCGAGGCGACGGCCGAGGCCCAAGCGGACGCCGCCAAGAGGGACGCCATCGAGGCCGCGCGACGGAAGGTCGTTGAGGATAGGGCCAAGACAGAGGCAGAGCTAGCAGCGTTAGAAGCGGAGAAGGCTCGGCTGCAGCGGGCTCGGGAAGCCGAGGCTGCCCATGCCCGAGACGAGGCCGAAAGGCGAGCTGCCGCAGCCACGGCCGCCGCAATGGAGGAGGCGGAGGCCAAGCTTAAGCGCGAAACACCCCCGGGAGGATCCAGAGTAGAGACCCTTCGGAAGCTCTTCGAAGGAGACTCCTCCTCCAAGATGAAGCTGGACCTGGAGGAGGACGACACCGGCAGCAGTGGGGACAGTGGCCCCACTACCCACCGACGAAGGAGGGGTAAGGGGAGGACCCCCGAGAGGGCACGGGGGCCCGCGGATGGATATCCCCACGACTCCGACCCCTTCTTCACCGCCAGCGATGGGGACGGACGAGACCGCCGACATCGCCGAGGAATGGCTGGTGGAGGAGGCGGAGATGTCCCCATGGAGCCGGAAGGTGAGGGTGAGGATCCCCCTCCTCCCTACCGGAGTTCGGAGCCCACCACGTGCGGGACCAAGACGGCCAGGTGGGGCGACATGGACGAGGATGATGCTATGGACTTCGGCTACACGGACAAGCCCCCATCCTCGGACCCACCGAGGCGACCCGGCGGAGACCCACCAAGACCCCCTGGGGGAGGCCCGCCGGGACCCCCGAGCGGAGGACCACCAGGACCCCCTGGAGGACGTCCACCAGGTGGACCCCCCGGAGGCGGACCCCCTGGCGGAGGAGGACCCCCTGGACCGGGCGGGCCCAGCGGAAGCCCTCCTGGAGGGCCCCCTGGCGACCCCGACGGCCCACCGGGAGATGGTGTCCCGGAGGCCACGTGGCGGTGGATCGTCTACCTCTGCAGGAGGGTCCAGGCCCTCGAGCGCGAGGTGGACACGGGCAGGAACGAGATGATCAGCATTGCCAGGGTCGCCGCGGGCGCACAGAAGGAGGTGGATATCGCCAAGACGGAGATGGTCAAGATCGCCAAGGTCGCCACCGCCGCCCAGAGGGAGCCGGACATCGCCAGGGGCGAGACCAGGCTGCTGAACACCGTCATCAACGGCCTGCAGCAGAGGTTGGACAGGTTGGAAGGCCGGGGGAGCGTCAGCAGCGACCTCCCACCCCTGGAGTCCGGCTCGTCGGACGGCGGCTGGGGACCTGGACCAGGTCCGGGCAAAGCCCACGCCCCCGGCGGAGCCCCCAGGAGTCGCCCGAGCGCCAGTGCCCCCTCTCACAGCGCCCCCTCTCATCACAGCGCGGGCCGTCGTAGTGAGCGTGTGCTGTCCGGCGGTAGTAGTGAAGACTGGCGTGACGAGTGGCTCAGTGCGGAGTACCACAGCCGCCGTGCCCCACCGCGGACACCGGTACGGCCCCGACGCCCCGCACCAGTCCCAGAGCCAGTCCCAACGGTAGGGGGGCGATATGGTGGACTTAGAGATGAGGTCCCCGGAGGGGACGTGGAGTGGGAGATCGGCGGAGGCGAGGAAGACCTTGAGGAGTTCGGCATTACCCCGCCGCGTGGTGTACGACGGGAGGCCGCTGAACGCAGCCGCCGGCGCTGTGAAGAGGAGGCATACATGGAGGGAGTACGGCGTGAACACCTGGGTTCAGCATACATGGAGGAACCACGGCGTGGCCACGTAGATACCGCGGAGGAGATGGAAGTGGCGGCCGTGGGAATCCGTGGGGGACGCCGATAGGAACCTCGGTCGACCTCGCGGCCGGCGTTCATGGTCTCTAAGGCTGCGGACGCCGCCGTGTGGGAAGACCTGAAGGACATCAAGCCCCCCACATACGACGGCAACCCCCTTAACCTCGACCGCTTCTTAGAGAAGCTGGACGATTGGGGGATGACCATCACTGAAGACATGGATCCCGCAGAGGCGGAGAAATATGTCTTCAAACGGTTCAGGTGGCGCCTGCCAGAGGTGCTCCAAGAGCTATACTTCGTGGCGACCAAGGAGGGGAAAATCAAAACCCTCAAGGAAGCCAAGAAGTGGCTCAACGAGCAGGAGCGGGTAGACGCTCCGCAATGTGGCTGCCAAGCGGTGGAAGGCCATCAAGCTTCAGCATGATGGTCGGGAGATCCGCCTACGAGATTGGCGGGACTTCCGGGGGCAATGCACCCTCTTCCGCCGCAACGTGGAGGACTGGAATGAGGGTGACGAGCAGACCCGCCTGCTCTCCGTGCTGCCGGAAGCATGGATCAAGAGAGTCACCAAGGAGGAAGCCAAGAGAGCCAAGTCCAACCACACGGTCAAGATGATGCTCCCCAAGGAGTATCATAGGAACGTGGTGGCTTGGACGAAGCGGCACGTGGCCCCGGATGTCAAGCGGCACTCCCTGCGGAATGCTCTCCTCATCACCGTCACGGGCGATCGCGAGAAGACCGCGATGTGGCGCCTTGATGAGTGTGAGTTGGGCGGCCAGACCATCCGTCTGCAGGCCATCCCGGCGCGGATGACCTGCGACGAGGTCCTGGAGTGGGTCGGAGAGGAAGTGCTCAAAGAGTACAGGAATCTCCACCACACCCGCGGGTTGAAGCCCGGCGACCGTGACGTCAACTATGTTGGCGAAGGGTCTGGCGGGGAAGCTGCCATGGACGCAGCGGGAGCCGAGGGCGGTGAGGCCCTCGACGATGACGACGACGACGATGAGCCCGCCGAGACGGCCGTTTGTGCCTTCGTAGCCAACAACCTGAACGCGGGGAGCAACCGGGGAAGCTGGAAGCCCCTGCAGAAGGGTAGGAGGAAGAAGGAGAAGAAGGAGCCCCGCCGCATGGGCGACCCTCCGCTGTCCTTTGGGGAGTTCATACGAGCTCACCCCCAGGGCTGTTTAGTGTGTTATGGGAGGAACAAGGGGTTCGACCATGACCACCGGACATGGCCTGTCCACAAGGCCAACACGGAGGCTTATACGAAGGTGCACGGGTCGAAGAAGCGTGCACCCGCGAGTGTCCGGGAGGCCAAGGTGGAGGTCACCAAGGACGAGCTCTCCAAGCTGATGTCGGTGGGGACCGAGTTGGCGAAGGAGATCCAGGAGATCAAGAGGGCCTGGGTCCCCAAGTCGGACGACAAGAACAAGGACAAGGAGAAGAAGGGTAAGAAAGGGGGAAAGAAGAAGGGCGTCAACGAGGTTGACGCGGAGGAGAGTACCCCTACTCCCACAAGCGACGCCCCTTAGCGGAGCCCCTGCAGCCAAGGGCCCCAGCTAGGGCGGTCGCAGGATGGTGTTGTGGGAAGCGCCACACCATCCCATTCGGGAGATACTGAGCACAACGGGGTCGCCGCGGGCGGAAGGCCCGTTCCGACACCCAAGACGAAAGACGGTCGCAGTGGCAAGGTGGGGGCAAGTGCTAGAGGGATAACCGCCCTAGGCGGATCCTCGTGTCCGACCAAGGTCCCCGGTGAAGGCACGAACCCTTGCACCCGGCCATCCTTCGCCACCAAGAACGTGTTTGATGTGCTCCAAGACCTTTCCGAGAGTATCGGAGGATCACCCGGACCGCAGCTGGATGCTGCAGATGGGCAGCCTGAGCCCATTGTCCACGACCTGCACCAGTCGCTTATTGAGCTTCTGGAACGGCCGGAGATCCTGAGCTTGCACGCCGTGCGCTGTGTTGGGCGGGAGCGGCAGTTGCATCTTAAGGTCCGCGCCTTATGCGGGGAAGTGGAGAAGGTCTTCGACGTGTTGGTCGACACGGGCGCTCAGGCCAGCCTGGTCAAGGCTGGCCTACTTCCACCAGAGTGCTTGACCGACAGTCGGAGGCCTGTCTGGCTGAAGGTGGCGAACGGCCAGTACATGGTGGGAGGCACGAAGGAAGCGGCCATTGGGGTGCAGTTCGTGAACCACCGTGAGGTGAGCCGCCCGGACCTCGGCAAGGAAATCCTCCTGCAAGGCCGCTTCTACGAGGCCCAGATGGACTGGGACATGATCGTCGGGTACGACTTCATGATGGAGACGGATTCCGGCGTTCTCCCGGCCCAGGCCTCCATGACCCTGTACCAGGACGACCAGCTCTCGTGGCTCTCGTCACCTGAGCACCGTGTGGAATGCCAATGGATCCACCCGGACCGCAATCAGCTTGAAGTAGCTGCACTGGGGACTGAGCCAACCGGGCCAGCGAACCAGGAGTACGGCGTAATGCCGGAAGTGGCGAGCCGAGTGGTTGCGGACCTGGGAGCTTCGGATGTGGCCCTGGATGCGTTCTCCTCAGGAACCTTCACCCATCTTCGGGTGTGTGAGAAGTACTGGAGCGCCCAGGACTCCGCGTGGAAGAAGCACTGGGGTCCGCATCAGGGTTTGATGTGGATCCATTGCCCCCGATGGGACATCCCAAGGGCGGTAGCGAAGATTCGCAAGGACCGCTCCAAGGCAGTGCTGGTCGTTCCTATGGGATGCACCGAGGAGGAAAGTACCCGAGATTGGGTGGTCTCACTGACCAACATGACCTTAAACAAGGTCGTCCTACCGGCTGGAGAGAGTGTCTATCAGGACGTTAAGGGACAGCCCATGCCACCCCGGAGATGGCCAACGGAATTCCACTATGTGGATGGGGGCCTTGAACAGGCCGACGCCACGGACTTCGTGTGTGTCAACCGCATCATAGCGGAGCCCTGGCGGCAATGCTTTGCGGTTTCCCCCGTCGACATCGGAGAATCGGAGGACCTCCTCACTGAAGAGGAGCTTGACCTGGTTCAGGGGTATATGGATCAACCCTTCCACGACTGGGGAAGCCAGCGTGAGGGGAAAGGCCGGGGAAAAGCCTGGTGGGAAGTGGACTCCATCGTCTCTGGTTCCTATGATGGGAATACCTTCGTAAGGAGGGTACTGGACCACATGTCCAGCCAGGACGAGCCAATC
The DNA here is from genome assembly GCA_964036045.1 of Eutreptiella sp. 'Long Island Sound 2002'. Classification (NCBI taxonomy): domain Eukaryota; phylum Euglenozoa; class Euglenophyceae; order Eutreptiales; family Eutreptiaceae; genus Eutreptiella; species Eutreptiella sp. 'Long Island Sound 2002'. The sequence goes on along the minus strand of OZ038388.1, from coordinate 50,220,200 downwards.
GGCGGGAACCCACCCACCTACGGTGACTTGTTCCGGGGCAGGACCAGTGATGGCCCTTTGGGCCACCTGGGAAGACCGCCAGAGCCAAAGCCATGCGGAGGTACCCCGCAAGTAAGCTCAGTGGTTCAGGTGCCCGGAAAGGCCAAGGCGGAGTCCGATGAGTGCCCCAAGATCCAGGCATTGAGGGCCAGGCTGAAGCAGAAGTATGGTGAAACCTTCTTCATTGGAAAACCTGTGTTTCCCCCACCAGTGCGTGGACCGTATGGTGAGGCCAAGATACGACTGAAGCAGGACCCCCGAGTGTACAGGCACCGGGAGTTTGCCCTAAGAGGCGAGAGGAAGGAGGCCATGGAGAAGATCCTCCGTGAGTTCATCGAGAGGGGACTGGCTTGAGCCATGCCACTCCGAGTGGGCCTCCCCGTGCTTCGTTGTCCCCAAGAAGGTGGCCGGGGAGTGGCGGCTTGTGGTCGACTACCGCGGCCTAAACGCCCAAGCGCAGCATGACAGCTATACGCTGCCCCTCATTGAGGACATGCTGCAAAAGCAACACCGGCGGAGGATCTTCACGGTGATTGACCTGAAACATGGTTATCATCAGATGCCTCTCGCCGATGAGTCCCGTGCCTGCACAGCCATGAGCACCCCACTGGGACCCCTCCGGTGGAAGGTGATGCCCATGGGCGTTACCAACGGCAATGCGGCTTTTCAGCGGATGCTGGAGAACCTGCTTGAGCCGGTGCGTGACTGTGCGGACCCCTTTGTGGACGACGTGATCATCGCGTCCGGGGACCCCAGTATGAGCTATGATGAGCTCCTGGAGGCACATGAGAGGGACGTCACCAGAGTGCTGGACCTCCTGGTTCGACACAAGCTCACGGGCAGTAGTGACAAGGCCACCATTGCGGTAAGCGAGGTGGTCTTCGCTGGCCACGTAGTCGGGAACGGGCAGCGGAAGCCCATACCTGGCAAGGTGGCTGCGATTGAGCACTGGGAGAAGCCCAAGACGGTCTTTGAGCTACGGGCATACGTGGGGTTCTGCAACTACTACTCGGGGTATATCAAGATGTATGCCGAGTATGCGGCCCCCATGACGGCCATGCTCAAGGGCAACCGAGAGGAGACCAAGAAGGGGTCCAAGAAGGCTCTGGTCTGGAATGATGAGTCCGACCGTGCCTTTGAGGGGATGAAGCAGGCGCTGCTATCCGCAGTGGGTCTGCACCTCGTGGATCCTAACCGAGGGTTCGTCTTGCGCACCAACGCTTCCGACTACGCCGTTGGAGCTGTGTTGGAGCAGGTGCTTGACGATGGGAGGCACGTGCCCGTGGCCTTCTGGAGCCGAGTCCTGGCGGAAGGCCAGAGACGGACGTGGACGCCCCGAGAAAAGGAGGCGTATGCCATCGTCATGGCTCTCAGGAAATGGGCTGGGTACATAGCCCTCCATCCCGTCACCGTCTGCACCTACCATTAGAGTCTGCAGTCGTGGCACAAGGAGCACGTGGACACCCCCTCTGGTCCGGCCTCCCGACGGGCAAGATGGCATGAGACCTTGGCCAAGTTCGACCTCACGGTTGTGTATGTACCTGGCAAGGACAACACCGTGGCGGACTGTCTCAGCAGGTGGGCCTACCCCGCCAGCAAGGGCATGACGGATGTCTCCGCCCATGGCGATGAGGCCGAGACAACGGAGGCCAAGAGGATCATAGAAATGGAGCGCCTGATGGAAGAGGAGGGTGTTAAATGGTTCGTCGTCATGGCTGCGGATGCCCCCCTCGGAAGGAGGATGGGCAGAGCGGTCAGTGTACTCGCTCCTGAGGGAGCTGAGTCCGACAAGCACCTCTTCCCTGGATCGTGCCTCCAAGACGACTGGACCGACAACTACGCCGAGTCCGAGGCCTTTGAGGCCGAGTATAGGGCTGTGACCGACCCTGATGACGGGCATAGGTGGCCAAAGGGGCTGACCGAAGAGGATGGCAAGCTCTACCGGAATGGTAAACTGCTGGTCCCGGAGTCCCGAGTGCTCGAGCTATGTGAGGCTTGGCACCACCACATGATGCACCCAGGGGTCAGGAAGCAAGCCCTGGACATGCAGCGCCGGTTCGAGATCGACCAGATCGGTCTCTACAACGCCATCAAGAAGGTCAGGAAGGGTTGCTCGGTCTGTCAGGCCTGCAACCCCGACAACCGGAACGTCACGGGGGAAGCCCAATGGACTCCGGTACCTGACCAGCCCATGGAGAGCGTGGCCATGGACGTCTTTTCCATGCCCGAAGTCCACATTGGCAAGGAGACCTTCGACTGCGTGGTCCTTTGTGTGGACCGCCACAGCGGCTACGTAGTGGCCGTTCCGGCACGCAAACGGGGGCTACTAGCCAGGGAAGTGGCAGTCATGATGATCTGTCATTGGCTGACCGTCTTTGGCATCCCCCGCACCATTTGCAGTGACCGAGGACCCCAGTTTACTGGCGGCTGGTTCAAGGCCATGTGTTCCCTCATGGGGATACGTCATGCCAAGAGCGTCGCCTACCTCAGCCGGTCCAACGGCCGGGCTGAAGTGGCTGGAAGGCAGCTGTTCGAGAAGCTACGCAAGATTCACCTCACCAACCCACGTCGAAACTGGTTTGAGGAGATGTGGCCTGCCCTAAAGGCCCATCATGACACCCCCACTCCGGGTGGATTGTCCCCTCACCAGATTTTGTTCGGCAGGGACCCCGTGGGTCGGGGACTTCCCTTGTCGGGTGAAGGTATGGCCATGGACGCCAAGGAATTCTTTGCGCGGCAGGAGGCAACGGCGCGGGACATCCGCCGGCAGCTCGAGAAGGAGCATGCCGTGCGTCAGAAGTCCGCCCCGAGCTCGACAGCGCAAAAGTTCAGGGTGGGAGACCCGGTGTGGGTGATCGGACCCCGCCCCATGGGCACCCACCGCACCAAAACCTGGTTCACACCCGGAGAGGTGGTCCGCAGGATTGGTGAGGACACCTACCGCATCAAGGTGGGTCACGGACAGTTCCGGGAGCGCCACGAAAGTCAACTCCGTGTGCGGGAGCCCGATCTCCGTGGCCAACATGTGTCCCTGGACTACACCGCACATGAGGCCGATTCGGACGACGACTATGCTGAGCAGGACGACTATACCGTCGAGAAGATCCTAGCCCAGCGCCCGGAGGCCTGGAGTTCAAGGTTCGTTGGCGAGGCTATGGGCCATCCCACGACACCTGGGAACCCGTCTCCTCGTTTGTGCCGCGGATTAACACCCCCTTCATGGACTACATCCGCAGGCACAAGACCAAGCTCCACGTCTCGGACTTGGCGGCACTCACCCGGGCGATTGCAGCCAGGGGCGCCTGATCACCGCCCTGAGCTCTCCCCTGATGCAGTTTGAGCGCTTGTTTGGTCGACGGATCGTCCGCCGATGACAGCGGCATCCGTTGCGCAACGTCGTATGGGCTTCAAGGCCTCAAGAGCTCAAGAAATGTCAAGGTCGGTTGCCCTGCCTGGTTTCCCAAGGATTCGGCAGGCGGGGAGTGACGAATAGGAGTGGAAGAGAGGGCCCATCCTCCCCTGGATTCGGCAGGGGGGGTATATGGCCACTCAGACGGCATGTCACCGCATTGCGATGCTGGGTGTGTGGTCTGGTCCCATGGCACTCGCGGAGTCCAGACCAGTTTATGTGTGTCTGCAGACTATATATGGCCTGGACTCAGGCGTTTTTCTGTCAACCCCCCCCTGCATATGCCTTACCCTGACCGGGGCGTGGTTTGGCGCTCTGTCCATAGCGTGTTGACACGCCTATTTACCCGTTTGTTGCTCACTTTACCGCCCTCCAGGATATGTGCATCTGTATGTTAAGTGTCAACGACCCATCACTGAAGTATGGACAGTTTTTCCCCCCGAGGGGACACGAATCGGAATACGAAGGCGCCCTGAGTCGCCGTGTACATGCCTCTACATGTGTCCAGCCTGGACCGGTACCTAAGTACAGATTGTCATGTTTGAGTGCCCGTGATACCATGTGCCCTAGTGGCTATGATGTGCTGAGATCCTGATGGCGCCAGGCGGGAAGCCCAGTTGCCTGACTACACTCCCAGCGGTCCGCCACTTTCAGTCCCAGCGTGAGCCTACCGACTCGCAGACGCACTTGCAGTCGGGTGGCGACCTTCGGTGTCCTGACCTCGGTCAATCTGCCTAGGAAACTGGTGGTTTGAGGAGTCGACGCCTCCGCCCAGACTGCATGGGGACTCCCCCATGCATGGCCCTCGTGGTAATGGGGCGAGGGAAAAGACGGCCTTGATGCCCGATCCCTTATGGAGGAGCTCGTGCGGCTTTACCACTCTGGACTCGCGTCGTGGATATGGACATGGTGCGCCCGAGGGAAGACCCGTGCAGACTCTCCCCCAGTCTGCGGCCTTGGGAAGCTTGGGGTAGCCTGATGGATCTTTGTGGTCGCTTTCGACCCGTGGGACCACCTCGGTCGTCGTGTGACGCCTATGATGGCCGTGTATGCCACTGCCACTGTGGTGGTGACCGTCGCAGCCGGCACCCGGTGCGCCTGGTATGGGTTAACGGGTCCTTTGGATGCCGAAAAATCGCCGCCAGGACCCGGGACTTGATACTGGATACTATACTTGAAATAGAAGCACCTACAGCACCATACCTGTCTTACCGTGGGAATGTAATGGCAACCTGGCCCAAAACCAGCCTGACGTGTGTGGTGTGACCCCACCCCCCCCTCAAGGGATGGTCCTGGGTACCCGCTGCCGTGCGTGGGTGTTATCGAGCCCCCCCCCCCCCAGGGTTTGCTCTAAGGAGGGGGGTGAAGCGGTACCTAGAGCCCAGGGCCCATGGCCCGGAGGCCCGTCAGCGGAGAATCCCCCTCCTCTGATCCGCGGGATACGGAATCCGATCCCTAACCATTAAATCGATGTAGAATTACCATAATTTTACTCTGGTGATCGATTTTCGGTTAGAAATCGGTGAAATACCCGATTTCTAACGCGATTTCCAATTGCCGTGAAATCGCCGCCTGTTGTCGCCTGTTCTCGCGTTTGCGTCGCTTGTCCGTGGCGAGTTTTGCGAGGGATTTTTCTCCTGCACCTTTGAGGTTCTAAGGGAAGTTAAGGGCTGGATCTAGAGGGTTTTTCATGTACTTTCATCTGGTGTGTTCACCAGAATTCTTCGCCGTGGCGTCTGCGAGAAAATCAGCGCGCAAGGTTTTCCGCCAATGGCTCGAACTCATGGTTCTCAAGGACCATGAGTTCGGACGGTACCCTACATCTCCCCCCTATGCCTTATATCCATGCCCCCTTCACGTGGACGTATCACTTTGCATAGGGAGGCGGGCAATAGGGATGTTTTAGGCAGCATGTGGATGTTGTAAACCCAAATTATTTGCGTGCGCAAACGCTAACTTCGTGTGCCTGTGAGTATGCACGTAAATAGCCAAACACAATGCTCAGAAGACCAAAAGCCCTAGGCCATTTTCGTTTTTTGAGCCAACTCAACGATGGCTCCACGCAATTCAATGCGTACCAAAACCCGTTTTTTGGGAAAGGGCAAAGTTTGGTCGAAAATTAGGCCAAAATGGCCAATCCCCCGAGGCTGGTACTCGAAGCCTATGGGGAGTTGAGCCTTGAACCAAGGCAATATGCAAAGTAGAGACCACGAAGGACATCGTGGATGGCTTGGTTGATTTTTGCAACCTTGCCTTCTATTTTATATAGCGTCGCCTTGTGAGCACGCGTGCCATACTGCCTCTATGCACACGCGCTCAGATGCAAACGCTAATGACATGGGTGGGCGAGAACAATCTAACCATAGTGGGCATATTTGAAAGCACTTACTATGGGCCTACTCCAAAAATGTTTGCTCATATTTTTGTTCCTCAATGACCCATGAATATATGCATGCCAATATCGCCGATATATGCACTTTTTCCCATAAATGGTGTGCTTCAAGGATTGAGGTGTTAAAAAGTTTCCATAACGCTTTGAACCCCAAAAGGGAAGCAAAGCTTCGGTTTGCATCCATGCAAAAGCCCAAAGCCTATCTCTCTTGTGATACGGAGATACGATTTTTCGAGTGACCACTTTTGGGTGAATTTTGGCCATTTTGCCCAGAATGGCCACTAACCCTGTCTCCCCCTTAATGTTCGGCCTAGGGTTGCGTGCGCCACTTGACCAAGGGTAAGGGCGATTCGGAGAGGGAACATAAACCCGCATCGAATGGGGTGTGTCCCCATATGGCCTCTCCTCGTAAAGGGAGAGTTGTGGGTCACCCAATTTGGGGTATGTTGCCATTCTGCCCCATTTGCGTGTCATTTTCCCTCCAAGGGAGAAAATAGCTAAAGGCGACTACGAGGGTTGGCAAGTGGCATATATTGGGACCTAAGTCCCATGTGTCTATAGCATCTTTGGTTGGAAGAATCCTCGCCGTGGCCATGGAGATATGGAATCATGAGTGCGGGCCATTTCAACCGAATTCCGCTGTTTTTGCCATTGTATGCCATATTGGAACTGCCATATCTCCATGGGGCAAGGGACCTAGCAAGGAAGGAAGGGCGATTATTGTAGCATATGACCAAGGGTTGAACGCCATTGGGTTTCGTATTTGCTCCTCCGGTTCATCCGGAGTTATTCAACTTTTGGTGCGATCCATGATCCCCCCCTTTGCACCGCATGCTGCTTTCTGCTCCATCCGCGTGACCGTCCCCTCGGCGAACAGTAAGCAGCCAGTGTGACAGCAAGCCAAATCCCTAGGCATGGGACCAAAGGGGATATCAAGGGCCGTGAATCAAGGCTTGGCGCCACAAGATCGCCAAGACTTCCTACCCAGGACGGTCGCCCGAGACGGCCGATTTTGCCATTTTGGCAGTTGTGGACCCAGTTTGGATCGTCACCATGCCGAGCGTCATGGAGATCTTTGAGAGCCAAGTACATGTGAGTCCCCGTTGGACTCCCAGTGGATCGCATATGGAACGGCGGATCCGATCTCCAAGCCGGCGTGGAGATATACCATTGGGGATACCTTCGATTTTGGCTCATTTTGAGCAGCCAAAATGACCCCTTTTTGGGACCCCAATTTCAGCCCCCCGTGTGGTCAATTGGCGGTCCCATATCTCTATGCCCATGAGGAGCCCGGACCTAATTCCAAGTCGTGCACTTAAATATAGGTCCTATGTCATGCCTCCTATCCTGTGAGCCATTGGCCTTGCCCTGGCCGGGCGAGCCACCCGTGGGAATGACTCCAATTTTGGTGGCTTTGGCATCATGACCCCACATGGCGAACCCGTGGCGCCCTGATGCCGGGGACTCAGAGAGAACCAGGTTGGGTGAGGGCTCCAGGGAGTTCGTACTTGAAGGGCATAGGGTCAGTTGCGTCGTCCCTACCTCTGGCTGGTCCGGACAAGGGGTCAATTTTGGAGTGTTTCGAGCTAATGTCAGTTTGGGCTGAAACAGCCCATCTTCAGCTACCAACTCCTAGGGGATAATGGCGGGGCCATATCTCTGGGTCAGAGGGGAGTTGGGACCTGCCGTTAAGGGAGCATAGGGAGCCACTGTCGGTTGGCCTTGGAGCCCCTTGGTTCCCAGGAACTCGCCTGTGGCTGGGCGGGACACACCCCCCTATTGGCAGGGTTTCAGGGTCCGGATTGAGCAGGGTATCGGTTGTGTTTGAGCCCCCGCCCCTGCCAGCCACTAAGAGGGTCGAGCCTGGGATTGGGATATGAGTTGGGACTGAGTGCCTATTGTCCTATGATGCCCTTACCCCAGTCCAGTCTTAACCCCATGTGTACATATCCTGATGTGTTGCTGTACATACTTTCGTTCCCTTGTTTCAGAGTGGCAAGGATCCTGAAACGCTCTGTCACATGACCAGAGCATGAGGATACCCTTGTGAGCGCAGTGCTTTGCCTGCCTGCTTGCTTGTGCGTGTCCGCCGCAGCGTCCCGTGGCCAGGCCCCCACGGGAACGCGTCATTAGTAGAGCGAACTAGGCAGAAATTTTGACAAGTACTTGTGCAAGCAGGATTGCATCGTAGTTTCAATGCAGAGAGCAGTTTCAGTACTACATAAGGATAAACCTGACTTCATACGATACACCTCACCTGGCAGTAAAAATTTTGGTGTCTGCCATCGACAAGGTAGCTCCTAGAGTGTGAGCAAGATTGCGGCGGGTGCATGGATTCCTACCTCCCGTTGTACCTCTCATCCGGCGAAGTGATTGGTGCCTTGCGTTCCACTACGTCACCAGTGACCACATCCAACTTATTAGTCATGACCTAGCACCGTTGTTGTGCATCTTGAAGGGCGTGCTTCTTCACAATATCTTTGAGTTTCAATGAGCAGCGAAGGGTCATTGCGCTTTGTATTGAATGCTCAGCAACGCCAAAGAAGCTACCGGACCCGCCCTGGGACCCACAAACAGTGGCTTGGGATCCGTGTCATTGTGAGGAACTTTGTGTAGATGGAGGGTGACGCAAGGCTTGTAAGCCCAAGTAGTTTGACGGAGGTTGTGATGCTACATGTCTCGTAGGAAGTGGACAATTGAGCACGAGTGGAAACCAGGGCACGTTAGGTTCCTGCACTCGATGAAGGGGTCCATGCAAGTGATGGACCGGCACTTGCACAACGTGTGCAACCAGCTGCTGACAACCCGGCGGCAACTGTATGAGCATGAGCAAGAACGTCGACGGGTAGCGAAAACAATGAGGGAGCTAGAATCGGACGCCCCTCATGCTTTCTATGGTGTCTCCTTTGTTTTGAAAGAGCAATGCATGGATACACTTACACTTGGAATCCTACGAATTGGGACGTACGAAATGGCACACATCGAATCAAAAACCAAATGTATGTCTCATTTCGTGTGCCAACTAAATTTTGTCTTCCTCCAATGTGGTGCCTAAACGCGGACGTGGAGGAGCCCGGGAGGAAGCAACGCCGATCGTCGAGTGTTGCGGATGCTACAGAGCAATAAACACGGTGGCGACCTGCAGGCATGTAGACGTTCGGCAATCTATTTGTTCTCCACAGGCCCTGCCCCGACATGCCACACTGCTCTAGCCATCGCGGTAGACTATGGGGCATACGACACATCCGCAACGGTTTTAGTGCTACGATTGTTTGGACATGCTTGTTTGGGTAAGCTATTATGAAAAGGGAGACTTCGGAAACAATCTTGATGGAACGATTCACCCGGTGTTGTTTGAACCAAAATGAGTTGGATACTCACCGACTCTACCCTTGTAACAACCCTCCACAATCTTGACCCGGACGTTATAAGCGACGATTGGACCAATGGTAGTGGATGCATCAACGCAGAATGAGCCCAATGTCATTCCAAATGCACGGTCGAATTGTGCACCATCGGCCATGTTGCCAACATTGTAGCTGTGTCATATCCTCAAGAACACAATCATAGCACTGACCATCAAAGACTTGGGCCTGCAACACAATACCATTGCAAGGCCAATGGAGGAGAGGAGCTGATTAGCGAGCGGTGTTGGCTAACATCTACGGCCATTACTAGCCTCAACAAGGCAGCGAACCCTGAAGGGCATCCCATTCGCGAATTGGGCTGTGCATTGATGTCTCTACAATGTAATTTAATCGAGAACAAAGACATGATTGTGTTGTTGCAAAATGACGCCCGGCACAACGTGTTGCGCAAAGAGATGAATACCACCCCATACAAAAAAGACAGTTTCATTCACGCAAAACTAACGATGCATATCATGCAAAGATGTGTGACGCAATTTGCACTTGCATGCCTTACGTCGGCAAGAGGTGCAATACAACAATACGTTCCACAACAGCTCCAACCAAATATGTGGTGCATGCTCATTGTTGAGTGATTGTGTTGTGTCGTTGGCTTCAACATTCAACTCCTCAAAAATGGATTCGATTCTTTGTCCCCTTGGTGGGCAAATTGCCGCAAGTGGTGATGGAGTGGTGGTGGGCCGCACACGGCCTTTTGGGTTGAGCACTTTCTTGTGCGAATCCTCGGTGAGTCCACACACTGCGCTTAGATTGTACCTCTCCTAGTGCAAAAACAACAGTGCTTCTCTAATCCATATTTCGCATCCGGTGGTGGTGTGATGTAGTTCCTAGCTTGGACGAGAGGGCACGGATGGCTCTGGGGCCAGTGCCCCCGGTAGCTTCGTTCCGTGGCGGCCGTGCCCCCCATTGTGTCTGCCATGATCGGGATGGTGTCTGACGTCCTGTTGAGGGCAATGTGTCTACGCAGCAGATGTGCCACGCGTGACACGCATATGGCGCCGTTCGGGGCCGTTTGTGACATGCGGGGGGTCCGCAGTCCGCGCAGATGCCGGCTCTGTTTGTTCTGCAGTGGCGGTCGTGACGCCGCGTTTGTACGTTGTGCTGGGTGTGCGGTAGCGCGGTGTGGTGCGGTGGCAGCCTAGCTAGCATCGTGGCACCATGTGATGAAGTCATCAAACCACTGGTCGTTGTGGGGGCTGGTAGTGGGGTGATGGGATTGTGGCGGCGTCCGTGCAGGGATTGGTTCTTTTTCCTGCCGGCCAATGTGCTCCGGGGTGTTCCCTTTTGGCCATCGGCGCCAACCCGAGGCACCGTTCGGCTCGGTGGATGGGAGGTCGTTAGAAAGAAAGTATGTGCGAGCGACCACCACACTATCCAAAATCATGACATCACACCACAGTTGCACAACTTCCGCCGGTTGCATATGTCATGCATATGGTTTCTCGGCAATATCGACCTCTTTCTTGGGAGCACCGCAGCACAAGTACACATGCTAGGCATCTCAACGCCCACTAGGCACTAAAATTGGATACGTGTGGGGTGTGGTTTCCAAGGTAGAAACTGCTCGATCCACGGAGCCAAGAGGCCCTTGTGCAGCAGCTCGGATTGATCCCCCATCATGAATGTCCCGGGTTGCCATGCAGCTTGCCCGTACACATGTGGTGTCCAGCGGGGTGCCCAATTATCATATGAGTACTCGTCAAGGTGAAGGGAGGCGATACCCGCATCGGTTGGGCCTAGCTGGTTTATATGGTGCAAATGGCTCAAAAAACTAGCAACACATGCAGCGTCCGGTTGCACATCAGCGGGCAAGACCAAATGGAAAGAGGTGTGCGTTGGAAAGATAGCTGTGTCAGAGCCCGTGTGTCCGGAGCTGCTCGCCGATTCAATAGGTCGTACATATGACGGGATATGAGGTTTGCCCCGTAGGGGTTGCTTTTGTCCCGCGCATCATCCACCCGACAATGCTGCACCATGCCGAGCTCCAAGCAAAAGGCAACATACCACGGGGGTTCCGGTATGAGATCTTGCGGCCCACGTGAGGTCAGACAGATCTCCATTCCCCTGATGATTGGTGCTAACATGTAGTCCAGGACTGCTAGAGGGGAGTCCCCTGAAGGTGTACCTTGTAGAGGGGTGTGACCATGTGGTACATCGGATGTGAATGTGAAGGTTTTCTCATCTGCGGTTAAATTGCGGCGCTTTCTTCGGTGCTATTTTTGAGGACAAATGAACCGTCAACTATGTTGGTATGTACTACTCTACTACTGTAGTCACTTTATTCACCTCGGACCAAATTGCGAATGTCCAGACACGTGTCTGGACCACACATTTTGTTCACTTCAGTTCACTTCGCCCACTCAGCTGTGTTTAGTCATTTTACAGTTTGTCCAAACATGTGTCGGGACATACTCAACTCGTTCACTTTGGTTCACTTCGCCAACTTTGCTCACTTTGTTCACTTCAGAGTCTGTCCGGACATCTGTCAGGGCGGATTCCTTTCGTTCACTTTGTGCACTTTGATTCACTTCGCTCACTTTAGACCAATGTCCGGACACATGTCCGGACATTTGTCTAAAATGAGCGAAGTGAGCGATATGACATTTTCAAGGCGGGACGGATCACTATGGCCGCAAGGGGGGGGGGGGGGGCTTCACTTCACTTTATTTTACTTCACCTCAGTTTGCTCACTTCCCTCACTTTAGATAGGTGTCCCAACATGTGTCCGGTCGCAGGGTGAAGTGGTGCAACGTGCATCAAGGCCGAGGGTCTGTGCGGTGAGCTCTACCGAGACCGATGGAGGGCTATGGTATGTGCGTTGTGTGCCCTAGTGGGTGGTGTGCGATTGTACGAACACCGTTGTTGGCCTAACTCCAATCGCCTGCTACCCCGAGAGGCCTAGCGGGGCAGATGCCATACAAAGGAACCACTTGCAGTCCTCAATTTGTGCCTCATCCAGGGGCGGTGAATTGGTGACCGGCCCCCTCTGCAATTCCCAATCCTCTATCGCGATCGCAAACACGGGCCACGGAGGTCAGTGTCCTCTTCGGTTGCGGGGTCTCCCGTGGGGTACTCCATTTCCACCAGCTAAAGCACAAGCTTGCCTAACCACGTCCACCCCATCTGATTGTCGTTTTCCTCGCTTTCAGCATGCTTGTGCATGAGGGAGGGGGTACTTCGATGACCTCGTATCAGCTTCGGCCTCAACTCCTTTTGCGCTTTGTACGGGCTGGATATCGTGTGCTTAGGGAGGTGTTGTGCTGAGTTTCATAAGGTTCCCACACGCACGTAACGCCTTATCCAACGAACTGAATGCAAAGCTGGGGTAAACTGGTGAAACCGTGCCACTACATGGAGCTCAAAGAAAATCTCCAAATCCAAGATCATAGTTGTCACATGCACCCAGCAATGTGCCAGTGAATTCCCTACTTCAAACAGCCACTAGGGCAAGTGAAGGGTACATGGGCGGTTGCAAGGGGGGTGCAACCCAGGTGGCAAAGATCAAAACTTGGCTTTTTTCATGAATTTGACGAAACCGAGATTACCACGTCAAGGGCGACGCTCAAGAACCTAGGTACACCCGGTGCATCCGATCTTGCCGCTTCTCCTCCCCCCTTCTTACACCTCTGAGCTACCCTCCCGTGTTTCACACTTCGTCTCACAAGGCCTCAATCAAGCAGAAATAAGTGAGAATACTTCTTGGTTTCAGCGTTCTAAGCTAATTTGGCATGGCCAACAGGGCCCTATAGTTAACTGACTGGCCTTTACCGCTGCGGTGTCCTCATGTGCGCTACTTTGTGCGTTCCTCTTTGGTACTTTTCAGCCCCCCCCCCACCCAAAGAAGAGCCCTTGACCTACAGACTGATTCACAATTCACTTCCACAAACACCAACACCTCTGCAAGTCCACAACCACAACCGACCTACGGGGGGATGTGGGCTAGATAGAAGAGGTATCGGGGGACGGAGGCAATGGAGGGCTTGCGAGTGTTCCTAGCATGTTGTCCCCTTGCCTCCGACATTCAACCTATAGTCAACCTGTGCTCGCGGCGCCCTTTCCACCCACACCACCCCCACAAACAGAAAACTACCACATGTGGGACGAATATTGAGGCACATGGAACGTAATTTGAGGCACACAGTTGTTTATGCATAGCAACTCAGGATGTAAGATGTAATGTAGAATGAAAATTGCATCATTGAAAAAAAATGTAGAATGAAAATCCAAGTACTTGAAACGATGGAGAGCTATGTAGGAACAGGACTGAGGGATTTCAATTTCAATTTTTGGTTTGAATATTGAGTTGTGTAGGAAGAAAATTGAGCTAGCTTGGACAAAAGTTGATACATGTTGGATACATTTCATTGGCCAATGTTTGCGCGCCAAGGGGCATGCCGACTTGGTCCCCTTGCTTCCCCGCTACATCCTTTTCCGACTAGGTCTCGGAATGCTACAACCCCGCCGCATTGATGACCTATGGGATAGGGATAGCATGTACTACAACCCCTACATGGAGTACCTCTTCCCGGACCGTGGGGCGTTCTACAAGTTGCAGCGCTTCGCGGATCCGGATGTGGATGCCCTGATTGAACTGTGCACCAAACAATGGCAGAATGGGTGGGTATTAGGTGACATTGTGTGTGGAGATGAATCTATCGTGGCTTTTGGGATGGAAGTTGAGGCCATGGAGACGACAAACCAAGCCATGTACGAGAGAAATTCAGGCATATGTGGTGAAAATTGAACCATTGGGGAGGAAAGATGATGTAGCATGTGTCAGACAAGCCGAACACTGCCTACTGGACAAAATCCCTCTGGGGCACAAATCTCCATGTTTTGATGGTGGCGGTTGCATGACCGGCGGTCTACGCTGTTGCGCCCAAAAGACCATTCCTTGCGTGTTTTCATGGGGAGGCTCGATCTTCGGTATTTGTTACGGTGGGTGGGGCAATATCGGCGGCTATCACCAGGTGCAGACTCTTTCAATCGGTTGACCCTGCAACACACGGAGGAACAACGCTTTAGTGCCTGGTACAAGGCGATCAACGGGATGCCTGCAACAAGCTGAACGTTGCACACGGTGGGGACACCTTGTTTGATTTCTAGTGGAGAATGATGCGGGACATGTTCCCCTCACTGCCGAAGTTAGTGTCCCCGGCGTTTCATGTACCCAAGCTGGTGGAGAAGTGCAACAGCTGCGCAGGAAGCTCAAAGCAGACCCATTGGAAGTGCCAGCAATGCAATGTGCATGGAGCCGGGTGTAGCTACACACCAGAGACCACATCCAAACCTCTAGTTTCCCCAAGTGGTACGGCCCCTGCGCATATAATAGTGTGTGGTCCCACAAGCCTCACCATTGTAGGCCGCCATCCCGTATATACCATAGGCGATATTCTGGTTTGGTTCTTCAAGCCGGCGGCGGCACATGGCACCAATCCACTATCATTGCCATACTTGAATGTCTTGTGGGTGCGGGATACTCCTTATTTAAAGAACACCACTTCAGTGACCAATGGTACAAATGCATATGGGACAACTCTATAGCACAATGTCGCACATGTAAAGGGTGCAAAGACATGGTTCCCGTGTCATGGCATAAGTACCACCAAGCCAAAAGATGGTGTGGACTTGCATGTGCATGTCATTGCCACACAGACAACCCGCTATCTACAACCAGGACAACACACAATGCTTCTACCACAACGATGTATGCTCCTTCAACACTGACAACTGGGCTAGCAGCAGCGCGTCTCTCGAAACATTAGCTGTGTTGATGACATAGGGCAATATCACATCTCACACCCAGTTCACCTCACTCTTCAGGCCAATTCCATCAAGCACAACTAAAATTGCCAAGGTAGTGGGTTGTGTACCCAAATCAACACTTTGACCAACACATATGTTCTCTCTATCATTTGCCATAAGTAGACTTGTTGTGGATCCTTGTGCATTGGTACCCATGGTAGTTGGTATGTATGCTAGCGTGTAAATAAGCTGGTAATAGTGGCAAAGAATGTGCAGGTGGTAATGGTGGAAGGGAAGGTGCTTCAACATCCAACAGTTGCACAGCGTTGGGTTGCAAGTTGGATCGAGACTATGTATTGCAGTAGCAAATTTTGATGAGAGTATCATGTTGGCATGGGTGGTGGAATGCTTGCAATCTGTTGCCTTCTCTTCGTGGTGTTCGTGTTACGTTTGCTGCAAATGGTGGTGGTACCAACATGGTGTTTTCCAACAACGTAGCGAAACTTGTGGCGTACTAACTAATGTTGTTGGTTTTGATGTCACGGGTGTAGCGGGGTGTCAATCTTGAGGGGAATGTACAATTGCTGTCTCACCAAAAAGTTGTGCACCATCTGCTTGCAATGCTAAAGTGTTGCCAGGTCACACGACAACAAGTACGAAAGTGCCCAATTTCAAGACGAATTCGAAAAGGCCCACCTCATCACTGCCGAATGGAGGGCACCAAAATCGGAACTAAAGTAGATATTGCCACATGATCCAAGCCCTCGTAGCACCGACATGTGGGAAAATGACCTACAGAACCCTTGCCCTGTTAGCTTCTCCAAAAGCCCCAACCGGCTGCAAGGCTAGCTACATGGCCCAAATGTGGGCAAAATCCTACATTACCCCTTCCGTCTTGGGGATGCCCAAAGCGCGGGCAAATACCAAATTGAGACATAACCTTTGCCCTCCTAGAGTCCGCAAAGCGGGTAACAAATCATTAATGGGGGAATAACCACAGTTGTCCTTGGCGTCCCCAAAAAGGGAACAAAAACAAACATGGGTGCACATGTGGCAACAATGGCTACCCATCCCGTATCACCTAGTCACCCAGGTCACGAAGGCGGGGACACTTTCAGAATATGCCGTCTTGGGGGCATGATCGAAGGGACAAAATCAAACAATGGTACAAACCCTGCCGTCTTGTTCCCCCAAATGTAGACAAAATGGCAACACAACCCCTTTGAGGGGACGAATTCCAAAAAGGTTACATGGGCCAAGTGTGGGCAAATAGCTTACATACACGTGACCTAGCACGGGGTCACGAAGACGGGTACCAACTCTATAGAATCATCTTGGGGGGCCACAAGTGAGTAAAATGGCTCCGTAAAGCCTACCATTTCTGGAAGTTCCCAAAGTAAGCACAAAAGCAAAAAATGTCTACAGAAACATTACCATCTAGGGGCCGAAAATATAAAAACGGCACCTAGGGGCAGTCTTTAAGGGCAGTCTCATAGAAAAAAGATTTCAGTTATCAAAAACCGCCCGGCGGCAAGGAGGCCGCAAGCTTCTCCCTTACATCTAAGGCGAAGCACGCAACCGGGTGTCAGAACTAGAAGCGCATGCTAAGCAAGGTGGGGCGCCATGTAGAGAGGACTTTTTGGAACCAATGGGTGACCTAACGCACGCCCATGGTGAGGTGGTAGTGAGTTTGGACATCGGCAGCCAAGAGCTGCTACGCGGTGGTCCACATGCAGAGGGCGCGCACAACACAATGCATGGTGTAGTGAAGGGCCCTTTCTCTGAACAGATTGGTGGCGTAACTTCTTTTTTTGCTCGGTGACGGTGTGTGTTGACCGTCATCACGTAGGAACCACTGGCATAGCATACCGGAGCAAAGGCTCACACGACATGGTCCCACATCTTGTGTGATGGACCTACCTTTCTCGCGTTGACACGGACCTTCGTTGGTGCTCGGTGACAGCATCACGCAAGGACCTGTGGAATAATGGAACCTACATGCGAAGTCGCGCACCGTTGGCTGAAATTGGCTGGGCTCTTGTAGCGGCATTGTGCATCGGCAAAACATGTTGCACCATTTTACTTTGCTTTTCTCTACGTGATATGACGAACTGCGCACCTGTGTGTGACCTACTGGATGGCATCATTGACCTGCTGCGCACACATGTCGCGTTCCTACCAGGAATGACGGTGGTTGTCATCATGGATAGTGGCAGTCCACGTGTGCGAGCACCACAACTGCTTTGTTTCTGTTACACAATTCACAATCGTGGTGTTGCATGTGTTTTCGATCCTTCAGTGCCCCAACGTCAACTCTTCGAAATTTTGGAGGCCACGGGGGGGGGGGGACAACGGGTATCTAGAGTGACCACATGGACATACAGGGCGACGACAGTGACGCTACTGAATACGGAGATGAGTGACCTTTTTGGTCCATGGCCTATGGTGTGTTCCATTCAAATAGGCATCAACCAAGTAACTATACCCGGATGGGACCCGCGGAGTTGTTCGTCTTACATGCATGGTTGGACCAGTGGGCCGCCGACGGGCGCGCAAGCCGCAAATCCTGACTGTGTGTGACGCCGTTGCTTGGAACACTCAGGTCGGGGGGAAGGGGGGGGGGGGATGATGAGGCACAATAGCACCCAGGGACCACTTGTGGACCTTAAAGCATACGTGGACGTTGCAATGGTCCACTATTCAATCCCACCGGAACTATGCATTCAACAAAGTACCTAAAAACAACGAAATCTACAAGATGCGGGATCCACGTATGGGTAGCCTCCCCGTACGGCCTGGCGGGCCCGTACAAGGTACGCCATGGCGGGGCCCAGGGCGACAGCCAGGGCGTGGGGTACTTCTCTAAGATCTCGGAGAAAAGGACGGAGTACCTCCACCAAGCAATCCGCGAGGGCCTCTACCCCGAAGACCAGCGAGCTAGCGCACCGGACCCGTAGACCTACGTCCCACGGCAGCCCGCCGCCCCACACGGCTTCCTTCCCGAGGTTGCCTTCAGCGACGACCGCCGCCACTTCGCCCTCACGAGGTGGAGCATGTCCTAAATGATGGGCATCTGTGTGGTCATGTGCGCGGCAGCCTGCGGCCTGTTGCGCGTGGGAAAGGTGAAGGTGTACCACCTCTTGGTGCGCAACCGCCGGCTGCACTACGCACCGGGGACGCTGCCAACGCCCCTGGGCCCGCTACTGTTGCAGTCCAGGGGCTTCATGCTCATCCGGGTACCCCTGGTGATGGCTCAGCACCCGGGCGCGCAGATCGCCAAGGTAGAGGTGAGCCTGGCGAGGATAGAGCGCGCGCTCTACCGCCTGCACCTGTCTACATGCTCGGGCTCCGCATTATCCTCGTGTATGTGGTCTCAGCCCTAGACTACACATCAACTCATCCCACAAAGCGGAAAATGAAGTGCTTCGGCGGGCAAGTGGCCGCCGATCCAGCGCCGGCCGACGAAGACGCGGAGGCGGGAAGGGCGGTCAAGGAGGAGGACGCCAACCAGGAAGAGGACCTGTTCGCAAACAACGTGGAAGTCAAGGTGGAGGACGCCAACTCAGAAGAGGACCCGTTCGCGGGCAACGTGGAGGTCAAGGAGGATCTTCCTACCTTGAACAATTTGACTCATCACAACCGTGTTCCCTTGGCATTCCTATCTCCTTGTCATCATTAAGTGATCATGCGCTTGCATCCCAACAATCAAGTGCATCTTTCAAGTTGTTCAAGTTATTGGTGAGATTAAACCCAATCAGAGTTGGAAAAATCTCAAACGGCAAATTGGCAGGCAGGATTTCAAGGAGAGGCTCCAAGAAATAAACCGAAATTTGGCATCTTTTGTGCGAAGCTAACCATGTCACATGGCTGGAGCAACTTGCGAAGAGCTTTTCTAGAAAGAAGATGAGGAGGAGGAAGAAATAAAGGATACCACTAGAGGCATATTGTCCAAACGGAACAGAATTCGAAGACCGATACCCTGGAGGACCAGACGTGCAATGGGCCCTCAACTTAATCAACGTCAGAAAAAGCATCAACAAGACAAGCCAACCGACAAATTGATGTACGGAGAGAAAGACTAGAAAAATACTACAAAGAACGAATGATGATTAACATGCAAAGCAAATTGTTTAAAATGTGCGCGCTTTTCAAAAAATTGTAAATCACACCTTCGCCCCCTTCCAAGATGACATTTCTTTAAACTACGTGGCGGCCACTTTTCCCTTGGGCGGGGGCGTGATCCGAAAGGCTCCACACGATGTGTTTCTTAGATTTGAATGATCTCTCCCTTTTTCGAAAGCGGTTCAATTGAAACAACTTATCACCACGCACCAATGGGTCAATGGCGGGTTCATCTTGGCCATTGACATAGAGGATTTAAAATGTGGCAATTATTTTCAAATTCAAGCCGCGCGCGAAGCCTTGAAAGAAAGCCCTGACCTAAGCGGCCTGGAACGCAGGTCATAGTGATGAACACACTGCCGACCTGAGACTTGCGGACGGAGGGGTGATTAGGATTGGCGGTTGGTACAACTTGCACATGTTGGGATTACCTGCACTTGAGTTCTGCCCGCCTTGTCTTCTATAGCTCGAAATGAATGTTCGTGCCTTCTGCTAGTGACCAAGGTCGTTTCCGAAAATCAAAAAAAAAGTCTGCTTGGATTGGAAAACTTTGAGCTACTTGACATGGGATGTGCAACTAGCGGTGCTATTGACCAAACTGAGGTTGGTTAATATCATGGGCATGGTGATGTGCACGATGATGGTGGGGGTGCACTTGGGCGAGATGGTCATGGTGTGCGTGTTGGTATGGTTGCTCGGGAATTGGTGCGAGATCCGACAACATCCGTGAACCCATTGTGTCAACAACCTTGCATGTGGCACTTGAGTCCTCCCAAAACACCTACAAAACCCTTGCCGTGATGGGGGCCCGGAAGAGGGGACAAAATCGGGGATGGCTATATCAACCTTGCCACCTTTGGATCCCGAAAAGTGGCAACCAAATCTAAAGTGGCTACAAGACCACAACCGTCTTAGCAACCCATACGTGGGCAAAATGGGTGCACAAACCCTATCTCGTGCCAGCCTGCAACGGGGGGGGGAGGATCAATAATGGGTAAGTGGCCCAAATGAGGGCAAAATAGCCACGTAACCCCTTCTTGGGGCTACTCCACGTAGGGACAAAATCAAAAACGGCTACATAACCCTTGCCCTTCATAGGGGGGCATACAAACAAGAGGGCTAATTCATCCCTTCCGTCTTGGGGCTCCCTAAGGCGGCCTAAATTAGACTTGCGTCTTTACCTCACATGTGGGCAAAGTAGCTACATGACCCCTGCCGTCTTGGAGGTCCCCAAGGCGGTGATGGAATCATCCTTGGCTCGGGGACCCATAAGTGGGCAAAAATGGCTACATAAGACTTGTTCTCTTGCCGGTCCCCAAAGTGGGCCCAAATAGGAAATTGCTAGATAAGCCTTAGCATCTCACACGTGGGCGACTAGCAACATCAATCCTACGTTCTTGGGGGTCCCCAAACCAAGGACGAAACCACAACTGGCCACATAACCTTCGCTATCTTGGGGTCCCACTTGTGAAGAATGCGGTTGCATAACCACCACAATCTTGAAGGTCCTCAATAGGAGGGCAAAACGAAAAAATAGCTCCATAAGCCCTACCGCCTTGGGGGGCCGAAGGTTGGCAAAATGGCCATGCAACCGGTGCTGTCCTGGGGTCCCCAAGACCAAGGACGAAAGCGAAAATGGGTACAACACCACCATGGCCTTTCAGGCCAACATGTGAATAAAAGGACAAACGGCCACTGCCTATACTAGGGGTCCACGTGTGCCATGGTCTTGAGAGCTCAGATGTGGGTAAAATAGTTCCCAACCCCTGCCAACTTGGGGGTCTCCCAACTAGGGACAAGAAGAAAAAGGGCCCAATGGCCCGCATGTGGGCAAAGGGGCTCCATAACCCCTGCCACCTAGAAGGCACAGTATGTTGGGAAATTGGCGGCATAGCCTTTGCAGCGTTGGGGACCCTAAATGCGGGGATGAAATCGAATTCGCTACATGTCCGAGATGTGGGCAACTTGTTAGCTACATAAGCCATGTTGTGCTAGGGATCACCAAGAGGGGTGACAAAATCAAAAATGGCTACACCACCCCTTCTACCTTGCGTGCCCGAACGCCTCACTGGGATGAACCCAAGAATGGAAACATAATTGTGGTCGTCTTGAGGGCCCACATGTCGGCAAATTGGCTACAGACTCGTGCCATCAAGGGGGTCCCTAAAGAGGGGACTGAATCAAACTTCGCTGCCAAAACCAATTTGTCGGGGAAATTGGTGATAAGGCCGCCGGCTTGGGGCCCCATAGTGGGAGGAAGTCAGAATTGTCCACGCCAACCCTACGTAACCTTTGTCATCTTGGGGTCACACGGCTAGACAAAGTGGTCACATAACCCATGCCATCTCGGCGGTTCTCAACATATGGACGAAACGAGAAATGGCTACATGACCCATGCCATCTTGGAGGCCCAATGTGGGGCAAATGGCTACGAAACCCCTAACCCGTGCGTCTTGGGGACCCCAAAGCGGGGTCGCAAATAGCAATGGCTACACCAGGCAGACCATCTTCCCAACACGTGTACAAATTAAAATGGACAAATAAAGTTTGCCGTCTTGAGGGCCCACATATGGGCCACATAGCTACGCAACCCTACCGTCTCCGGTGGCCGCAAAGCTGTGATTTCATGACCCACACGTCAGCAAAGTGGCTATAAGCCTTGCCATCTTTGGGTTCCCGAAAGCGGGGACCAAATCGCAAATGACTAGATAACCCTACCGTTGTGGGGAGCGCACATGTGGGGAAAAAAGCAACATCACCTCGCCAACTTTGGGGCTCCCTGGAGCGGGGAGGAAATCAAACTAGCTAGATTACCTTTGCCATCTAGGGGTCCCACATGTAGACAAAATCGCCAGGTCGAGAAAAAATCAAAAAAGGCTATATGGCCCACATGTGGGCCAAATGGCTGCGTAACCCCTGCCGTCTAACGGCTCCCCAAGGCGAGGACTAAATCACGCTTGGCTCCATGACCCACATGTGGGCATAGTGGCTATGAGCCTCCCCGTCTTGGTGGTCCCCAAAAGTGGGGAGCACGTCGCAAATAGCCTAAGAAACCCTGCCTTCTTGGGCTGACCATAAGCCTTGCCGCCTTTGGGGTCCACAAAGTGGGGACCACGTCGCAAATCGTCCAATAGATGTCACAATAGATGCGTCACAAGAAGCAATATGTGCACATCCACAAGTGCCAGCCGCGCACAGATGCTCACAGCTATGTCGCAATACATGTGTGTTTCATTTGTTCTACTAGGCCATACACAGACTACCAAAGAGGATTTGTCTGAGAACAGTGCGTGGAATCCTTGGTGACTAGTAGAACAAGGTGGTCAACCCAATGAGGAATGCATGGCCCTTAAACGTTAGACAAACCTTGCATGACAACGCCAGTCGCAATGACCCAAACTGGTATTGGATTAGCGCTGATAGGGTGGGTGCGGTGATAGCCCAAGTTGCGCAAGCCAAGGGGAGTAGGACTTAGCACGGTTGGCACTTTTGTCCCACTTTGGGGGGGGGGGGTGGAGAAGGGGGGGGGGGGCAGTCCAAGGGCCTAGGCCCGGCGGGAACCCCGTGGTAGGCACTCCACGATCTCCACGAGACTCTATGAAAGTAGGGGAAGTAGAGCGGACCCACCTCTTTGGCAGGGCAGGTGGAGCCATTGATTATGGGTGCACATAATGTAAACAAACATGGAAACCTAAATAATGTGTTGCTAATGGCGCACCTCCAATTGTTCATGGTGGCCCCGCCCATGGTCCCACCTACTACGTGTGGACTGTGTGGAGCTACACATACAAGGATAGTGTGGGGAGGCATGACCGTGTGTAGGAATGGAGACGCGGCAAGGTTTGGCGGTGGCCGAGAAGTGCGGAATAGCTGCATAAACCGTCTGTTCTTGGAGGTCCCCAACAAAGGGGACAAATTTTGAACTAGCTCAATCAACCCTGCCTTCTATGGGGCTACAAACTGGGAGCAATGCTACATAACCACAGTGTTCTCGGGGTCCCCGGAAAAGGGGACCAAATCAGAACTTGCTACATCACCCTGTCTTCTCGGGGGCCTAGAATTGAGCGGAATGGCTACATAACCCCTGCCTTCTCGGGGGTCCCCAACAAAGGGGACAAATTGAAAAGCCGCGACATCACCCTTGCCTTCTCGGGACCGAGAACTTGGCGGCAGAGCTTCAGAAGTTCCTACCTTCTTAGGGGTCCCAAAAAAAGCGGACCCTAGCTGAGCCACTGCAAAAGAGCACCTGGGGGCGGTCTCTAAGGGCGGTCGTGAAAAAATGTTTTCAGTCCTTAAGGACTTCCCTGCGGCATGGAGGCCGCAAATTGCTCCCTCACATCTAAGGCCGTGCACGCAACTAAGTTTCATAACCAGAAGCTGAGCATGGTGGGGCGCCATGCGAAGAGGACTCTGTGGAAGCGTTTGGTGACCCGATGTGCACCCATGGTGAGGTGGTAGTGAGGTTGAATATTGGCAGCCAAGTACTACTACGGAGGGGTTCACATGTGGTGGGTGGGTGCAACACAATGCATGGTATAGTGAAGGGTCCTTTCTCAGAACAAATTCTGCTCTGTCCGTGCCGGGGAAATATTCAGACACGGCACTCGCAATGTTTGAGAGGCGGTAACCTATGCAATACAAAGAGTGATCGCCCACAGCCGGGGCTCTCCCACTTGGATGGCACCCTACACCCTGTATAGGGGCAAGTCGGTTTGGGTACCAACGTGACAAGAAGTACCGCGTGATGCGGAAATCGTGGAGAAACTTCCAGATAAAAGCAATGAGGCCAATCTTGGCATGTGCAAAAGGTGCACTTGGCCCACAAGGGCCACATGCTACCCTCCACTTGTGCACATCTCGAACTTGTACAATAAGTATGGCAAGAAGGCTAGCATTGATTGCCATGACTTGGCCACGCGCCCTCACGTAAAGCAAAAGGGGGAGGCTTGTTGGGTTGTTCGGATGGAAAAAGAACCAAGGACAAAACGCTTCATTCATTTCTTTTGGAAGACCCCAAGTCAAGTAGAGGCGGCCTCAAGGTTTATTTACCTCGGCTCCCACGACAACACATATAATTGCAACACCTTGTTTTCCATCTTGGTTGTTTCACAACAGTCAATGAGCATGAGGAGTCCTTGCTGGTTGAGCAAGCTCTTGTTCTGCAAGAAAGGGGTTGTGAACATGAATGCCAAGTTACCCGGTGGTTGAGGCACACTCCCTCTGCCCGCAAAGTTTTGATGACAAATAGTGAATGTGCTTGTGCCCAAGCTGTCTGAGCACTCTTGCCAAGCACCAAGCACCTTTGGTGTGTTGGGGAACACTTGTCTTAGTGCACCTAGGCCTATGCTACATAATGGGTGGCATAGGCCGGTGTTCTATGTTGGTGCTACCATGCAGCACCTTGGAGTCATTGGTGGGCCCCTTGACCTTGCTTTCCGTAGCATCCATTGGTAGGGGTCAAGGCACGGGACTCGAAGAAGGGGTCATTCGGTTTCTGAGTGTCCTTGGATCAGCAAATAACCCTCTCTTCACTTCTACCTTTATCGTCACTATGGCCCCCAAAACCCTAATCCTTGTTGGTGTGATGCCTGTTGCTTATGTGGCCTGCCTAGCGATCATGCACAATGTGTATGATGATTTCATCGCAGCCAACAACTATGCCGGCTCCATGGCAGGCCGTAAGAAGTGGTTCACTTTGGGTATGGTCGAATTGACCTACTTAGGTGGCATCGTTAATGGCCACCTGAACAACCTTGCACACACTATTGCAAGTGGCGATGCCGCAAGAACTGGTCTTGCAAACATTGGCAGTGGCGTCCCAAAGCTCGCGCCTGTTGGCACCCGCACCCAAGCACACTAATGTGATGTGTTCTTGTGTTAACCTAACACATGAGAACACAACGGTGAGGCACGTGGAAAATTGATGGGACCTAGTGCAACAACACAAGTCAAGGAGAAAAATAGAATCCCACACCCTACCACTAATGACATCTCCTTGAAAGGTCGGAGCAGCACTCTGCAAACGAATTACGACTATCAGCCATCACCATTTGGTCGTGAATAAATGGGCCCCGCTTGTTGCTGCCAAGCCCCTACAAAATTCCATGCAAAAAAAACAGTTCAATGTTCCCAAACACTAACCATCCTCTAAACTAGGCTCACCACCAAGTATCACAGACGGCGAGAAAGACCAAAGTGATCTGAAATTGAGTAGTAGGTCTTCGCAGTCGCAAGCATAACCTAACCCTAACCCTAACCAAGCATCCCTTGGATGTC
Organism: Eutreptiella sp. 'Long Island Sound 2002'; assembly: GCA_964036045.1. Classification (NCBI taxonomy): domain Eukaryota; phylum Euglenozoa; class Euglenophyceae; order Eutreptiales; family Eutreptiaceae; genus Eutreptiella; species Eutreptiella sp. 'Long Island Sound 2002'. The sequence goes on along the minus strand of OZ038388.1, from coordinate 50,194,789 downwards.
GCATTCATTGTGATTAAAGAATGGCATCAATGAGCAATTTGTGCCCACTCCATTTGTCGAAGGAAGCTAATGGCACTTCCGAGAGCCCAAAATCAAGGTCAAAGTGGCCATTCTCGGCCTGATCTTTGGGCTCATTGTCGTTAGAAGTCAAGGCAATTGTCAATACATCACACCACGCCATGGCCGGTTGAGTGGCAAAAAGCAGCCGACCAGGCGTAAAAGGATGCTGTTGTGCACTGGCGGTTTCTGGGGGTGGATTTGTCACATGGCATGTACTGTGATGTACATGTGATCCATTTCTGACTGAGCACTGCATCATGGGGTATGTAGCAGAGGAACCTGTGCAAAGTTCTGACAAGCACGCACTGCGACCGACTGTGTGTGGCCGCACAATAAGCTTATTTGAAGCCATGCAGCCGCAGATAACACCCCCCCCCCCTGCCCCTGAGGTGACGGTACCATCACCGTACAAGAAAGTAGGGTCCCATGGAAAAGGAGACACAGGTATCTTGACTGCACAACACAAATGCATGCCCAAGAAGGCACTTCATCAGAAGCGCAATGAACAAGGAAAGGTCGCTGGCCGGGACTGGTGATCGCTGGAGCTTTGTCTTGGAACGTAATGAAGAAATCCGTAGGTGAATGCATTGGTGCCAAGTAGGCACCTTGACTCTGGCTGTGGCAATCCCAGTTGACCATGATGGCCAGCCAGGCCATGACCCTTGCTCGGAGCTGGAACGTAGAGTTAAGGAAGGAGGCGGAAAGTTGCTAGACAATTGATACAACGACCCCCTCGATAGAAAAACATTTAGATATGGTATCAAAAGCGAAGTGCTGAAAATGAGTGGCACCTAGGGCAAACAGGTTTATTGCGAGATTTTCTGAGAAGCACAAAGCACATAAAAGCACACAATCCACTGAACACAGCACACAACAGACCTGCTGTCGTAGTTGGTATGAGAAGACCCAGCGGAAACAGATGTTGCAAGATACAAAGAAGACGCCGCATGGTGTGTAGCTAGAAGAGACAGAGACCATCTTCATACGGGCTAATTGAAGGACCAATTTCAGTTCTGTGTTGAGTCCCTTTGTCATGAAGAATTGCAAGACGCATGATTTCAAACTCGAGGACTTCACAGCTTCTTGCTCGAATGTGTACTGGCGGGGTCCACAAACTGGGGGCAACCAACTGTGTCCCTGCCTGCTGAAGCTCAAGCAGTTCTCTGCATTGTTTCGGGAGGGCTGTGGAGTCAGAAGCATCCATGTGATGCAAAGATCTCGTGAAGACAATTAAAAGTAGATGCTCTGCAGTATTGCGGCCCCCAAAACGGGTGCACAGCATTGGGATTAACTTGTGATTGACCCAAAAAGTGGGTCAAAACGGCATTGGGATGAACTTGCATTTGGGGGCTGTGCAATAACACTTTTTGTACCAAAAAAAGGCTGAAAATCGGTCATTTTGCCCTCAAGACACCGAGAACGATCGAAAAACGGCGTTCTGAGGGCCAAAAAGTTTGAAACTGCAAATGCAAAATTACACAATGCAAATTCCTGGTCTTCTGCCCAGAATTGCGGAGAACCCTTTGGAAATTGACAACTGGGGCCTGTGCAATAACACCTTTTGTACCAAAAGAAAAGGCCAAAAATTGGTCATTTTCCCCTAAAGACACCGAGAACAATCGAAAAACAGCATTTTGAAGGCCAAAAGTTTAAAATTGCAAATGTAAAATTACGACTTTCCCGATGGTTGGCCTCATGCGGGTATGCATATGCAGCAATGTTCGGCAATTCCACTGTGGCACACTGAGTTTTTCACGAGCATGGGTGTATGTACAGCCTGTCAAACCCGACCATGTTGTTACCTTCTTTGGGCTGTGTTTTGTCAGCCAAAACTACTAGCGTTTAAATTGGTTTTCCCCCCATGGGCTTGGTACTTGCTGCTTCGCCCAACCAAACCCCACGCACCTCCTTCCACCTCCCCTCACTGTCATCCACACAGTAGACGAGACAACAGTGCACAGTCGTGGACATTGCTGAACCCAAAGAACGTAGTGTCGCGTGACCATTGTGCTGCTGTGCCGGCGGCACCATCCGTCACCACCACCACCAGGGAGCACGACGGCACACCACAAAACAAACAAACACTAGGCGAGTGTTCACGAGGTGCCCTCCTCCCACCCCCTTGCCCAATTTAAACTCAAGTTTACTGCATAAACTTTCGTTAATAGTATACTACATTGAGGGATGGGGACTTTCATGCCGCACTTCAAGCTCGCAAGATGCCGGCATTTCATTGGCCCACTTGCTGTGCATTGGTTCCATTCCATAGGGAGGTGCAGGGAGAGGAGGGGGGAGAGGTGTGTCTGTGTGCGTTGAGAAACGACTCAAATTACCTCCTTTTTCGTGGTGAACTGACATCTGTGCTAAAATCAGCATCTGGCTGGTAGTCTTCAATAGCTTCCACTGCCTTTGACAAAAAAATCAAAATACTCATCCTGATGAGGGGACTCAATGGAGGAATAGACAGAGGCTTGTTCCTCTTCCGGTTCCTCAAGGTCAAGCCACGCCAAGGGCGGAAATAGTGCTCTTGCTACCCCATTTATTATTTTTTTTACATCCGGCGCCACGTAAGTTCAAAGTTCAAAGTCTCGCTATGAACAAAGGAGAGGCACTCATAGGCAAGTTGCCTAGCATCAGTCTAGCCGTAGTAACTATAACCACAGGCTTCGTGCAGGTTATGCACGTCCATCAAGGACGCCTGTGGGGACAAGTTATCCCACAAGTCGGCTGACAGTGGTGTGCAGATGTGCTCTGCCACGGGCAGTGTCTGCCCAGTTCGATGTGTCAGTTGTGGTGTTCTCAACGTGCTGGTTTTCGAGTCACAGGTCACGTGCGGTGGGTCCTGGGAGACCCAATCAGCTGAATCTCCCACGGGTCTGTCGGATCAGGGTCCCCAGTAAGTTGGATGTAGTCTGGGGTGTCGGAGTGGTGCGCCCTGTACCGCTTGAAACGCCGACCCGGCGACAGGTCGACCGCACTTGCAGGCCTCTTGTTCTTGCCCCGCACAAGGCTCCACCGCCCTACAATTTCCTCCAACTAGGCTTGGTGTTCCGTCAGCCACCGGCTCATACAGGTCCGCACCTCTTCCAGTGACTCTTGTCGCCATTGTTTCATGGACCCATGTTGGCTGGTGCGGGAGAGTTGTAAGGCATCGCACATGGCCGCCGTCAACCATTTGTCTTTGTCCCCCAGCCTATGCCTAAACGGTGCTCTTGCTACCCCATTTAGCTCCAGCGCGCTGTCTCTCAACCTGACCAGAATGGGTGTAATGCCGTCCACGGGGAGTGGTGTGACTTCTACATGGACTCGTGGTCCTATGCTGCCGGTCAACATCTGTCTGGAGGGGGGGGGGCAGGGCGGGGGGGGGGGGGGGGTATTGGTTGTCGCACCTAACATTTTACTGTCATGTATAAAATCTCCCCTTGTCCGCCAATTTATCTGCTTCTTCATTGCCTGGTATGTCCACGTGGCTGGGGACTTTATTCGCCTCGGAAGTGCAGGCTGCGGGCAGCTTATCTAACATTTCGTCCCGAAGGTCAACGTTAATGACAGAACATGAGACGTGACCCGGCCTGCTGCCTTCCATTGCAGTGCCTTACCCTACAACCCATCATGCACATAAGCTGAATCCATGGGAACTGCCACGGAGATGGAATGAAACCTGTGTTTTGTGACAACATCCGTGACAGCCTGTACTTCAGCCCTATTAATGGGCTACCGCAGCTGGGGCGGCAGGTGGGAGGCATGTTCCCACCCTTCCCTGGTGAGCGCTCCGGTCACCATGATCGTCACCCCCCGGCCCCTCTCTTGCCTTATCTCTACCCGGGGGACCAGCACGACCCCCGGGTCGCCATGGCGCACAACCCCCACGCCCCCCCGCCCTGGAGCCCCCCAGCCGACCCGCACCACTACCAACCGTACTTCGGACACCACCCGAGGGACCGCTAGGCCGGGAAACAACAGACCGCAACGAGGACATCCCCGGCGCGGTCTCACTGCTCGGCCACTCCCATCCTGATGGCGTCCCCCGGCTGACGGACCTGCACTTGGGTGCATATATCCCCAACCCCCCCCCCAAGAGAGTGGGGCTTGGTGCCCATGCCGCCCCCGGACACGGCCTAGTTCATCCCACCCCCATATGCCCTCCACATGTGCCTGCACCTGCCAGCGGGGGTACACTACTACCGAGCGTGCAGTGGTGCAGACACATGGCCCCGCGACACCCTGTCGCTCGTGGGAGCGGTGCACTGCGTACAGGTGTCTGGCTCTCACCAGATACAGTTCTGTCGCACAGGCATGCCACCCACCTCCCTCATCCTACCCGAGCACCACCATGCCGTCCTCCCACCTTCCTTACAAAACCGTGTCTCCGTCACGGCCACCGGCCTCACCCGTGCCAGTCTCCTGGTGCTGGCGGCCACATACCAGCCCCGGCACCTGCGGAAGTGGGTTCGAGGCCTGCCCCGCGCCCTTCCTGCGGCCGTGACCCGCAAGCTACACCAGCAGCCCCCCACTAACTGGCCTTCTACGGTGCCCCGCTTCTTGACCACTCTCCATCCCGCCTTGACATCGTGACCCTGAACGTACAAATGTCACTGAGGCCCAAGCTCCGTGCCCTGGACGTGCTAGTATCTGCCCGACCACTCCCCCCACGTGATGGCCCTTTCCTCCCCTGGACTCGAGGTCCACGACACCCACGCGTGGATGATCGCGGGCCACGGACGCGCACGAGGCAGGGTGGCCACTGGTGTCTTCTCGTCCCACTCCCCCAGCCGGCACGCCCCCCCCCCCCCCCCCCCCGTTGGCCGACGCGGTATCCGCGGCCATCCCCACGTTCTCTTGGCTCCCAGACAACTATGGCATCCTCCATGATGCGTCATGGTGCCCGAAGACCCGACGTTGTGGCGGGGCTGTGGCGGTGTTCTGCCCCGATACACTACGGTTCCGGATATACCCCGTCGCCATCCCCCTAAGAGTGGACAACGCCTACACGGCGGAGCTGTACACGGCGTGCGTAGCCCTCTCCGCCCGGGGTCCCTCGGCCGACCCTACCTTCACTTTCCAGTCCAGCTCGTGGCACTTTGCCGACTGCAAGAGGTACATAACAGCCCAAGGGGGACGGCGGGAGCCGGACGCCTCACTGCAAGGGGACCTGATACGTGAGTGCCGTGCTCTGGCCAGCGGCCAACCTCCCCCCCGCCACCTCTACTCCCACATCACCGGAACCTGGCTCGACGCCCTACTGGACCAAGTGGACGCGGCCGCAGGGCGCTCCGCCGATAGCTGCCTGGCTATGGTAGGGTGGTTAAGCCCCATACAGGAACCCCGTATCTGCTTCTCCCATGCGGGCCTCCAAGTCCACGACGCCCTCCCCCACGCACGTTGCGCCCTACTCGTCTCCCACCACGCCTCTGCCTAATCCCCCCCACCACAACGCAACCCCGCCCTCGGTGAGTACACCATCGCCGTCAGTCATGGCCTTCTTTCATGGGGCGACCACCTTACCGTCACTGACCTACGCCTTTCCTTGTTCCCCCCCCCGGGACACGCCTTGCCCTCTCTGCCTCCTGCCCGACCCTGGCGACCACGTCTTGTCGTGCCCACTCGACCCTCTGCTCCATGCCCCCTACAATCGGTGGCTCGCGGCCCGGCTCTCCCAGAGGTGTCATGCCTGGCGCCATTGTACGCCCACTGCCTAGGGAGCCCTCATCCTCTGGGGCAAGGAGCCCTTCCTGCTGGCCGTGGATGGCTCCCGGGCCCACGAGACCCTCCTTACCTATACCGTTGGACGCCTTGGAGCCATCTCCCCGCCGCACCTATGCCCTTCAGCACCGAGGGTTACGTCCTGCGAACCTACGTCGCCTCCTATGCTCCTCCTACACAAACGGCATGCAGTGCCCGTCCTGCCTCTCACTGAACACTTCTCCCCGACCACTTCTCCCCCCAGAAGGGGGATCCCGTGAACCACTCCCTCGTCAACAGCCCTCCACCGGAGTGGTACCACGTCACCAAATGGTCCCCGACGCGTTTGCGCTCTCGTGCGCCAAAGCGTATAGTCTAAGAGCCCTAGGGTCATGGCCTTTGATATGCGCATCAAGAGGAGGCGTATGAGTATGTTGTATATGGCGGTAGATACGTATATTGGCCTTTCAGTTGCGTGGGTCCTGTGGGTCCTTTTTTTTTATATATGAGCACTACCCGCGAGCGCAGCAAGGCGACAGGGATGTTTTGTCCGTTCCACACTTCGATTATTGCCTGGTATAGTTGTTTCTGTAAGTGTTCTGGTAAGTGCCGGAGTAGGTGTGGGGGCACCCCGTCGGGTCTGGCTTATTTGTTCTTAGGCGCCCGCAGGCACTTTAGGTATTCGTCGTATGATGGGGCCGATGTATTCCATGTGTGGTGCCGTACATGTTTCCGTATCAGTTGTTGGCACGTGTCCTCGTCGTATGGTGGGTCTCCGGCGAAATGGTTTAAGACGTGTTGTGTTCCTCCAATTGGGGGTTGAGGCGTGTCTTGTGCAATGAGTCCAGTGCGCCACCTCTTGACCATTTTGTAGAAGTATCCGGATTTGTGTACCGCTGCTCTGCGGAGTTTGCCTATTTGTTTCCGTATGCGATGTTCTTGTGCCTCTCCGAGTTCCCGTAATCGCCCCGTGGGGTATGGGGTTTGCGACCATGTTGTTGTGGCCGGCGTCTTAGTGCGCTTGGGGTGCCTTGGCTGTGCCGCGTGTGCGATAGCCGACAAGATGCGTTGTGCCGTGTGCATGGGGGGGGTCTGTGTCCTTCACGGGCAGGGTGGACATGGAGCTTGTGAACCGTTGGAAGTGTGTGGTATACCATCTCGATACGGAGGGCTGCGGTTTCCTATAGGGTGGGCTGGGTGCTCCTATCCTCCGAGTAAGACCAGGGCGTGGTCCGATATCGGCATTTGTATGGTGTCGTAGTAAGTCCAGGATGTGTTGGGTATCTGTTGCCTAACCAATATGGCATCCAAGCGACGCGGGCGTCCATGCCGTGGGATGCGTGTGTAGTACTGCCGGGGTTCAAGTGGTTGATTGCTTGCGTGCACCGGGTCAAGCAGCTCTCCGTTGGCAAGGTCTTGCTGCCAAGGGCGTGTCGGGTCGGGTAACCATATGTCATCGTTGTAGTCCCCCATTATGATGTCGTATGGTTTTAAGGTCTGTAAGAAGAGGTCTACCTCTTGTTTGTCGTGTCCCCTGAATTTGGAGTAGACACAGGCTATAGTCCGCCGGGGGCCATTGGGGAGTTGGAGCCTGAGGGCCCCCGCTAGCCCGTTTGGAGAGTATAACGTTTCGAGGACGTGGGGGACCATGGTGTTGCGGACGAGGAAGGCTATCCGTGGCTCCGTACCGGGCGCTGCGTAACACTTATGGTCGTTGTTGAGTGCTGTGGTGGCCGCCTCTGGCAGTGGGAAACCCGGGTTGTAATCATGTATACCGCAGAGGTCGATGCGGCATTGCTGGATAGGGTGGATGACACTGGCCCAGCGTTGTAGACTAACGGTGCCCTGTGCACCCTGTATGTTCCAGGTGCCCAGTTTAATGTCTCGGTCTTGTCCGTTGGCCGCGTTGTCCAGGTTGTCGTAATGTCGGTTGGTGTTGACCACTAGGTGCTGGGCATATTCCTCTATGTCGAGGAGGGGGACGTGTGGTCCCAGTACGAGGCGGCAGTCTCGGCGGAGCTGCTATATCCTCCGGTGTCCCGGGTTGGGATGCACGTCGCCACATTGGAGCACGGGGGACAACAGAAGTTGGAGGGCAACTATGGCTATGAAGGGCAAAAGAACAAGGCACCTCACTTTTTTCCTTTGCCCTGTGGGTTTTTTGACGGTCCCTTCCCTTGGTGTCTGTTGTGAATGTGGCCGTCTCGTCCATTACTTGGTTGGACTTTGGGGACGCCGGGGTTGCTTTTTTCTTTTCGGGGGGTGGTGTCGTCTTTGTGGGGGTCTTCTGTGGTGTTTCATTGTGTGCCTTTGTTTTCTGTGCTTGGTGCGTTGTTCGTGGGTGGGCTGATGTGGGCTGGCCCGTGTCATTTGGATTTTTGTTGGGTCGTCCATCCATGTGCATTGTGTCTAGTTGTGTTCGGAGGTCCGTTGGTGCCATGTCTTCGTTGGTATGGGCGAGTTCGGTTATGATGGCTTCATCCCAGTCCGCCACCTTGATGGGTTCGGGTTCTGCGAGCAGTTCCTTTTCCTGGTTGATTTACCGGATGACCCGTTCCGTCATCATGTCTGAACCCAATTGTTTTCCTGCCTTCATGCGTCTTTTGAATGCCGCGCCGTCGCCTGCTTCCTGCGGCATCTTTTGTGGGAGCATCTAGTCGATGTGTTCTGTTACCTGCGCGTCTGTTGTATCGTCTCCTAGTGTCAATTGTATGTATTCCCCGGGGGTGACACCTATGTATTGCCCGGCGCTGAGGGCCGCAGCTGTGGCATGTTGGTACTGGAGTGAGGCATAGGCGCAACCCGCGTCGCTCCACATGTTGGGTTCAGTCTTCTAGCTGCTCCACCATCCAAAGAAGGACGCTACGACCTTTGCTGTGTCGTCTCCTGCACCCTGAGTCCACCCTATGAAAACTGCCGTGGCGTCGTGTCTGGTTGGTTTAGGGGGACGTTTGATGTCTCTGGAACGGCTAGCTGACTGCGCCTAGTTGTTTCGGTTAAGTATGACATTCGTCATTACGTGAACCAGTTCATAGCTTTTCATGCCCTTCAGTAGTTGGGCAATCAAGCATCGGTCTGCGTCTGGGTGGAACTGTATGAGTAGGCGGTAGGAGTCTACGGGTCTGAAGCCTTTGAGGAAAGAGGCGATGCTCCGTCCTAGCTCCAACTGTTCCCTGTCGATGTCGTTGAGGATTTCCTAGACTGACGTTATTTTGTCTTCCTTGTGTTCTGTGTATTGCTGTCATAGGATGTTTAGGCTCTCATAGTCGGTCTATGTGAGCCAGTAGGGGCCACGGTTCCCGGCGTTCTCCTCTTCCTGTTTGATTGTATGTAGTGCTTGTGTGAGTTTGGGTAGTAGTTGCATGGGCAAGTGTAACCTCTAGGCGTGTGACCCGCTTTGCCCCGCAGTGTGTTCTGAGGCACACTTCCATCGGAAGGTGTTGTGTGGGTCCTTGCTTGCTATGGTGGAGGCGACGTCAGGCGGGTGCCCATTGATTCGTTTCATGAATGCGTCACGTGTTCTGATGCCGGTTTTTGGGGGGGGGCTCTACAGACCCCAAAATGGTTGTACAGAACAATGGGTTTTGTGGGCGCCCGAGGCGCCGGAGATTTGGTTTTAGGCATACGTTAGGGGGAAATTTTTGGTTCGGCCCTATGTGTCTATACTCAAAATACTCAAAATTTTGTGGAGAATTCAAAAATGGCTAAAAAGCACAAAAAAGGATTTTGACCCCGACCCGACCTCCGGGTTGGACCTTGGCTGATAGAAGCTTGAGTTGACGGGCAAATTTTTTTGAACATTTTTTTACCCGACTTGTGCATATTCGAAATGATCAGCGTGTCATGGGGATTATTTTGAGGTATGTATGTTGGGGTACCCACCGACCCCTCCCGGGGAGCCCGGCGGCTGACCGCCGGACCCGCCAACCCCCAAGGTTTGGGTCAACCAAGAGGGGGGGGGGGGGGAAGCCCCCCCCCCCCCCTACAACCTTTCTCCAGGCACCAGCCGGGGGACAATGGTTGAAACGATTCAACCTATCCGACCACCTAATTTCCTGAACAACATGATTCAAAAAATCTTGTACACGGGCCACACTCTGGCGCCATGCGATCTCCGAGCAATCTTCACTGTGCGACACGAATGCACCGCTCCGTCCGTATCCCCAACTCAAGGGGCCACACCAAAGCGTGAGAGGCCATCACCCCAACTCGAGGGGCCCCCAACGTGGAGGAGCGAACTGTGAACCGGTTATCCTCAATAGCACCCGAAGGTTAACGATAATTGGCCCGGATTCTTTTTTTTTTGACAAAGCTGCAATAGTTCTGCAATAGTTCTGCAGCAGTACGAGTCAATCTCGGGATCTAAGTGCACTCTCAAAACATACCTTTTACAACTTGTATAACGACAATTGGCCCAGTTTACTCAATAGCACTGGAAGGTTGAAGGCCCACAATTGGACAGATTGGCTACATCACCCCTCATAACTGCTGCCTTGTCAGGATCCCATCCCGGGGGGGGGGGGGGTAGGGATCGGAAATAGCCCAAAAAGATGCCTTGCACGTGCACTGCGCGCTAACGCTCCCTGGACATCTTGCAACTCTTCATGGCATGCCCTAGAAGTGTAGAGGCAATTTGCGAGCGAGAACACCGTTGTCCTTGGACCCTGGTTTTTTGCTACAACATGAATAATGTCATGTGTAACATTTCAATCACCATGCGTCCACAAAGAGGCTCCATCGATGTGCACGCGCCAATTGACATGCTGCACACACACTTTGCTCATGGCATGAGATTGTACAGGCCGAACAGTGTGTGACAGTGAACATTGTTGCACGAAAAACCTGGGTTTTTTGCTAGAGGTCAACCATGATGCTGCATGCTTCGTTTTTGGGTGCCCCCCCCCCCCCCTTAGTTACCCCGTTTGGTTGCCACTAAATAGAAGAATAGAGAGGCCCACTAATTTGCGAGACTGACCATTGCAACACCGTTGCATAGACCCCAGTTTTTGCTGGCTGTCCATGACTTGAACGACCCCATGTTTTAATAGGGGAGACATAGTAGTCAGTCCTGATTCATTTTGTTTGTTTTTTTGGCTCAGACCAAGATGAGCTGCCGTAGCCTGCTCGCTTCACAGTACTCGAGACCACCCCTCAGAATCAAGGTTCAGAGCTGTCCAGTGCTACGATGATCCCACAAATGACTGTGGTGGTAGTCAGTCCTGATTCAATTTTTTTTCGAGGGGGGGAACATTACCACGATTGAGAACAACCTACTTTAGGTAGCGGTGTAGTCTCTTTGCCTAGCATCAATATGGGACCCCACGTTTGTGCACAGTAAGCAAGTCATGGTCCCCCCCCCCCTTGTATAAGCGACACAAAAGTCCCAAATTAATACGGTCCCTACGCCTACTGTAGCTTGGACAAGGCTGTAGACACCCGGGTTCAAAAAGAGAAGACTGCGCATATCATGCACAAATATCCCCAAAATCAGTGCTATGTGGGTTCAGTTGGGCAAACACTCACAATAAACGTGTCCATGACCCTACGTAACTGGCAAATTCGCCACCAAACCCATGTCTTATGTGGCCGCACTACATTTGTACCAAATCAAATTAGGTACCAAATTAATACAGTCCCTACACCTACTGTAGCTTGGACAAGGGCGTAGCTTATACAGGGGGGGGGGAGGGGTAGATAAGAATGCCACCGATCGTTGGAAGCATTGACCAACTCCTAAACACATGAAACATGCAACCATGCCCTCCGTGGAAACTAGGGCAGTTTAATTGGTGCCTGCCCATGCGACTGAGACATTCATTGCACAGAGTGAAACCGTGGCTGCAGGGGCAAGCACAAAGCGTGAAGAAAATCCTCAGATGATCCTGAGACTGGTGCAGAAAACACAAATCGCAGCACTTGCTTTCCTCCGGTGCAGTTGTTTTTTTCAAGCATGTTGAACAAATAGATACAACCACATCACAGTCAAGCAAAAAGTATGTGTTTTGTCTCTGTAATGAAGCAACACGGTCCATTCCAGTGGCCTGGCTGGGGCGACAAATCGCACAGGGGCGGGAGGTCTATGTGCACCCCATCCATGAGTGGATGAGCTGGGTGTCGACACCATCTCCCTAGTCCGCAGGACGAGGAGTATGGCCACTCCACTACTGTTATACAAATACCACAAACTACTGAGAGACGGGCACTTTTTCTGGGCGAAGTCTTGACTTCGAAAAGCTGCACATGCTCAACAGGAGCCCCTGAAATGGGCTCTCCAGCAGCAGACTTGGCTGCAGGTTTGAATACAAGTGTGACTGCCACCTTGGCAGCACGTTTGGCTGCATTCCTGCCTGAGGGTTTGGCACGAGCTTTGGCAGTTTGGGCAGCAGGCTTGGCTGCAGGTTTGGCAGCGGGCCCTAGCCTTGTGGCAAGCAATGTGGTTCGGGGGGCATCAGGCGTGAAAAAGAACTTCTTGTTGGCAAAAACATTTGCCAAACCCCAGACTCCACACGCACTCTCACCCATACAATCTCATGATCTCGTTCCGTAGGGCAAAAGAACATTGGCGAGGAAAACTCTTGATTATTAGTACATCCCAAACACCGCAAAGCCAGTGCATCATCAGCCACAGGAGGAGACCGCGTCCGTTTTGGGGAGCTGGACCAGTGAGCTGCGCAGCCTCTAGCTCCTTAGCAGGAGGGGATGATGGGGGGCGTAGAAAGGCATCCAACTTCAACTGCACCTTCTTGACAGGGTGCCTCCTGCCTGCCCGGTTGGCGGTCACGACAGCGGGGGTTGGCCGTGGGGGTGTTCGCACACGAAGAGACATCCCTGCTATGGGGGCACAAATATGTGTCACCACAGTGCCAGAGCGCTAATATGTGATGGACCAGGAGCCAGCACCACGCGCTGAGGGGCCCAGAACCTTGGCAAGCACAACACTGCCCTCTGAACGTTGGAAATGGACAACAGTGCCAGCTGAGTACGTGTCAAAATGATCAACATCTGTGGCTGAAATTGCGAACAACTAAGTGTTCTGCAGAACACAGGGTACACGACAATACCTTGCCTGCAATACATTCCAAGTATACAGCAAAGCACCAGTAATACTGGCAGCTCCTTGACAAACGTCGAGGAGTTTTGTGTAGTGCCATTACCCTACAATACGATAAAGTGAGCGGGCATGACACGCAGTTTCGGGGGGCTTTGCCTGACACCTAAACTTGCAGCAGGTATAAGCCAGCGCTCAGGACATTTCGGCTAAAATACAATCGGTGTCTCAATTGTCTGAGCTCACACAAAAGGGAACCAAAAAGGACTGACAGTCCACTCTGTGTTCTGTGGGCGACTCCCAGGAAGAGATCACAAAGAGGACAAGCGCTCTGAACTCGCTCAAGCGAGGGCCTCAAAGGTCAGGTGTGGACCTGCCACTAAGCTCCAACTGCGCCTGCCTTTACACGGCCTTCGTTGCCTTCTGAATTCCATTCGGGTTCTTGTCACTTGGACTGTTTGATCCCAGTGTGCTGCTCCCTCACCTCCCTGGATTGGGGAGAAGAGCGGGGAGGGTCCCGCTCTGGGCAATCAGATTCGCCAGTTCCCCAACCCAGCTCAACACAAATAAACATCAACAAATGCAATACAGTGTAAGATTATGTCAAACGACCTTTCACAAAGGCAAACGGATATTTTTGTGTGAACCTGGCACACCTGGTAGGCAAGTGTGCTTTCGAGAGACATATGTTGATAGTTTCTTTTTCTTTGTTTGGGTTGTTTGGGTTCAGACTCAGATGAGCTGGTGTAGCCTGCTCACTTCACAGTACTCGACATGACCCCTCGGAATCAAGGCTCAGAGCTGTCCAGTGCTACGATGATCCCACAATGGCGTGGTAGCGGATCTGACACGTGGTGAGAGGATTGGCTGAGTCTGAGACATATGTTGATAGTTTCGACAAATTTCGCAGCCTCGGACATATGTTCATGTTGAAGCAGTCGCAAGGGAAATATCCTGTAGCTGTCTCAAAGAATGCGCTATATTACAGTACAGAGCATAGCTCGGTCGTCTGTGATTGAGTGATTGACAACAAGGAAATATCAATGTCAAATTCGCGACAACGGACAAGGAGGCAGCACGCTCCTGGCAACAGCATCCAAATACACAGACACTCGCCCCGTCACTGCACAGACTATCCCAACGGAGAGGCTGTGCACAATGTGCCCTCTGGCTAAGATGAAGGAAGCGTACAACACCCAGGAGACGGCAGACAAGTGCTACTTGGCTAAGTGAGGGCAGCTACCTTCGAGACTCTTCCCACACCGGAATCTTAGTGTTGATTGCGCTACGATATTACACCTCTAGACACCCGCGACTGGGAATATCCCGACAAAAAGGGACATGAACATGGAGTGCAGCAAAAGCCACCATACGAGAGCGGTTGGCAGCCACGCACATGCTAGACACGCAGGGATGAGCACAGCCCAAAAGCGATCCATGGATGCGGACGTGCCACTTGCTTGTTCACACCGTGTGGAACCACTTTGTGTTCGGGCCAGCACGTCCTCAAGAAGACGTTCGCACTATTTTTTTGTTGCTTCAGTACAAAGGTCCAGACAGGGGGCGACGATGAACCCCCCTTCGGGTACCCTCTTCTTCCGCTACTGGAGAGGAACGCGGTCTGGGACAGCCACGGACAGTCAAACACACGTACATCAGAGCTGGCTTGCGACAGTTCAGCCTTAAGGTCATGAGAGGTGCCGAAGTGCAAGCGGATTGCCACCTGAGCTACCGATGGTGATATCTTAATTGGATCTCTGAGTGGAAGAGGCACAAGGAATGGTCTCCATTTCACATCCGGTGTGATCTCAAAGCCTCAGGTTTGCTGCCGCGGACCCTACAAAAGTGGTTAAGATGGCCTGCAGCGCAAGGGAAGGGGTACAGAAGCACCCGTATTTTCTTCGACTGTTCCTTCCCAAATTCGAGCTAAAAGAGGGAGCTACATCGACACAAACATCAGAACTGCAGCAGAGGACCCGGCAAACGTTAGGGGCAGGGCACCGTCCCCCAACGCTTTAGGCGCCATGCGCTTGCTGTACCACTCCGGTACATGCTGCCTTTCGTGCACACATCCTTCCAATGTGGATCTCCATGAACACCACAGGCATTCTGCTAAGCAACACTTTGGCTGCCTACTTTATCTAAAATCCCCACACAAAACACAAACACACACACACACAAGACAGCGAGGCTGTCGCAGTGGGTCTGCTTGTTGATGTCCGGGTGTCAAATGCACCGCGATCAAGACACAATAGAACAGCACACACACACACAGCCCCACATACGCATGCAACGAAACAAGAAGACACACAACACATAGGGAGAGGTGTCGGCGGAGGAAAGCAGAAGACCCACCCGTCTTCCACTAAAATGCCTGGTAAAATACAACTTGTGGTCGACGCACGCAAACGCACACAAGACTGGGCGCTGCAGAACCTCCTGGACCAGGGCGAAACGTGGGATTCAGGCCTGGAGTATGACAGGACAATCATTCCCTGGGGTGTGTGTACCCATTTTACTTGCTTGGGTCGTTGTTGCAGCGCGGTGATGCGGACGGGTGAAGCAGTGCACCATGATCATGCGACGAGGAAGCGCTTTGCACTGATGAGTGTGCTGGACCGTGCGGTCATGTGTGTGTGCATCCCCCAGAGTGGGTGGGTACTACCGGTTTTACCAGGTCTTCCCGGTTGGACCTGTATGGCCACACTGGCGTCCTCGGGTCGGGCCGCTCCCCCTTGGTGAGGCCCACGGTGCAGGCCAGGGGTGCGTCCCTGTATTGCCCCTCGACCAGTGCGACCCCCAGAGTGCTTGCAGGTATGTGTTTGCGGCACACGAGGAAAATGTAGAAAATGCCTCATACAGTGTGTCAACAATTTGTCATTTGATTTTGTGCACCCATATGAATGTCATGGTGGCGGTGCTTCAAGATGGTCGAGACACCATTGTTGTAGTTGCTGCGCTAAGTGAGAGTAGTGCTCCAAAAGCAAAACAGGAGTTGCCTTTGGGGGGGTGCACCCACTGGTCAGACAGCTCCAGCTGCTCCACTAGGGTCTGGTGTTGTGGTGCTGTAAATTCTCCAGACAGGAATTTGATGGCCAGTGTTTTGGACCGTTCCGCAGACCGCTGAGGTGAGGGGTGGGAGGGATCAACTTGACAGCTATGAGAATCTGGGTGCTAGGGAAGCAGGGACCACAGGGATTGGACGCGGCAATGGTAAGATGGCAATGGCTGCACGCTTCACCAGGCTCGAGTGCACACCGTCAGCCCAGTGCCCAGGGCCCAAAACATGATGGGCAGTACAACACAAATTCACTACCCTCCCCCAATCTCCCCCCCAATGCCGTGACGGTCCCCCCCCCCAGGGTGGGGGGGGGGGGGAGTCATGAAATGACGGTCCCTGGGGGGGAATGCACCACCAAACTATACCATAGTATCACAGTGTAAATCAGCTTCGGCGCCTTCGGCGCCGTTTAAAATTTTTCTTTGGCGCCTTTGGCGCCTGGTATTTTCTATGCTCTTTGGTCCAAGTGACCGTTCCCCGCCCCAGGGGGGGGGGGTTGCAAGGGGGGGGGGGGGGAGGGGGTAGCCGTAAACATCCTGTTGTCTGCAAAGCGAACGTAGCGTCAGGGAAGCACACCACGGGCGGGGCATTGGGCAGGCCAGTGGTTGCGCAAGGGAGGCAGGGTGGGTCTCAACACACAGGACACGGCACACACCACGCAGCTTGGGATGGGGGGACAGATAACCCCGGCTGCGGAATTGGCATGCAGGGCAGTGTTTCAAAGGGCACCGTAGAGCACAGCAAATT
Organism: Eutreptiella sp. 'Long Island Sound 2002'; assembly: GCA_964036045.1. Lineage (NCBI taxonomy): Eukaryota > Euglenozoa > Euglenophyceae > Eutreptiales > Eutreptiaceae > Eutreptiella > Eutreptiella sp. 'Long Island Sound 2002'. The sequence goes on along the minus strand of OZ038388.1, from coordinate 50,178,191 downwards.
GCAGGCCGACGGGTCCAGATCGGGCTTGCCCGGTCCATGTGTGCAGGGACAGCTTGTGGTAATGCAGGACATGGAGTGCAGATGGGGGTTTGCTCCATTCTGCTGGTCATCAATTCTGCTACAACCTGATCCAACAGTCCAACCGCCGGCACATCACATCTTTGGTAACAAGTTGGGCTGTGAGACAGAAGCCGTCACAATGTGCGTGACGGGACGCGGTCACTGCATGAGATGACCGCCGATCGATGCAAGGAGATGGGGACTTCTGTTCAGCGTCTGCAATGCAGCAGCAAAAGAAAACAAAACAAAACAAAAGTTCCAAGTCTAATCTTCAGAAGCTTCCAGCGATTGTCCCCTCTGGGGGCCAAAGCGTGCACCGTGTGCGTGCTGCCTGCAGAATGCATGCACGATGGCTGCTGCGACCCTGCGCGGCCTGCGTGCACTGTGTAGAGGTTTGCGCGTCAGTCTACATGGGCACTGCTTTGGCCTCATTGTAGGCCCGAGTTCTGGAGGGAGCCCTGTCGGAGGACACTCAACGCATGCCCCGGGGGAGAGGAGTAGTAGCGCGGGCCCTCACAAGAGCCGTCTGCCAGGACCACTTCGAGATGCAACGGTTGTTTGGGGGCGTTTTCGCACAGCGCGGGCACAGCGCGGGCACAGCGCCAATTATTACGGTGATTATCCAGGTAACAACCCTGAAAACCACCCCCCCTGCGGAATCATGCACAATCAATTCAACACTCAAAAATTCAAACATCTGATGCTTGCCATGGGTCCCAGGGACCTAAATTCTGCCCCCTATAGCCCCGTCCACTGCAGCAGCCATTCAATGACGTCCTTTCAATCTTCTGAACTTACCGAACTCCCGGTGGTGGAGAACGGCCAACTTTTCGCACAGCGCGCACACAGCGCACGGTACGCCCCCTTTGTTGCTGCGGCCCCCCTTGTGTCCGCTTTGGCAACACCCAAGAAATGCAGAGAGCAGATGAATCTGCAGGTCTTCTGCAAAGGGCTGGACGGGAGGTGTAGAGGGGGAGGCCCCATCCCCCGTTTGGAGCCACAGGGAAACAGGGATCGCACTTCTGCTGCTGTCACCGGCTGAATGGGGGCGATGCAGTCTGCATTGCACTGAGTGGAATGGCAACCACAGCCAACGGATACCCAGAGCGCTATCCTCTGCATTCCCTTTGCAGGGGGCATCATTGTGTGGGGGGGCGGGGGGGGGCACCTTTTGCAGGCGTTTTGTGTGGAATGGCCGAGCAAGTACCCGTCATGGGAACAGGAACACACGGTTTCACAGCAACACATTGGACACTGAACGGCATAACTTCAGTAGTCACAAATAAATACACAGCGTACCGTCATCGGAACTCATTTTGGACGGCGCAGGACCGCTCAGGGGCGCGGCAACTAGCTCATCGAAGTGTTGTGTATCGGAGCAGTCATCAACGCTGTTCCTTTTGTGTGTGCTTTTTTCGTACCTTACCCCCCCCCGCCCTTGTAATCTCCCCACCGCTGTCGTGACGGTCCCCCCCCATGGGAGGGGGGGGGGGGCGGTCACGAAGTGACGATTCCCCCCTGGAGGGGGGGGGGGGGGTTTGCACCACCAGACTGTACCATAGGATCTTCGGCGCCTTGTGAAAATTTTCTTTGGTGCCTTCGGCGGCTGGTATTTTCTATACTTTTTGGGCCATGTGACCGTCCCCCCCCCCCCCAGGCTCACACATGCCCCCGTGACACAGGCATATGGTCCCCCCCCCCAGGGGGAGGGGGATTGCAAGGAGGGGGGATAAGGTACACATCCGTGCCCTTCGTGCACATCAGAAGCGTTTGTGTACAAACGGGGGTGATCGGCACATGACTCACGCATGGAGGTGATCACCCAACTTGACATGGACCGGAGCCCAAACATCCACAACACCACCGGCATTGCATGTGCTGCCATGGGACCCCCCAAAACACGCCCGGTCGTCCCAAGCAATCAAGCCATGGGACCACACAGGGAGGCCCAGGCACAGAGGCGTAGCACAGGAAGGCGCATTGTTCCGACATGGCAGTGGGTGTGGGGGAGATGGACTGCACTCTTTGGAGATCTGCAGGGCATTCCTGTGCCCAGCGCTCTGGGAGACCACATCGGCCGCCACGCACTTGAAGACTGGAGCATGAAAAGTGCAGGTGATGAAACATTTTGGTTTGGGGGGGGGGGGGGGCGAGGGCAAACATGGCGACACAAAAGCCAGGCCAAAGCTGGGCAAACCCACGAAATCCCCGCAAATACCGAGCGAAAGCCGCAGGCCGGATCAAAGCCGGGCAAACGCTGGGAAAAGCTGGAGAAAAGCTGGAGAAAGGCCGGGCAAAAGCAAGGCAAAAGCTGTAGCCGGGGAGAGGGAACGTGCAAGGCACGAAATGGGAGGGTGCATGAGCAGGCCCTAAAGGGGAAGGTGGGTCTGTCATACTTCATGCACGAACTGATCCTGTCGTTCCAGCCGTGTGGCACCCTTGAGGGTGTCGCCCGCGCACCGCGCACGCTGCGTCATTCAAGTATCCCGGGTTTCGTGCCATGCTGGACAACATAGCCCCAGGACTTGGAACGGAGTGAGGGGGTGACGTGCAGCGCACATGCGCATCAGGGGTCATGGATGCGGCCAACCGCACGCGCCCCGGTGCACCATGTGCACCGCGCGCACCGCGCGGGCGGCACCCTCCTCATCAAGTGCAGTGTACGCTTCACGCATGCTCGGAGGAGGGCGGACACCCTGCTCACACAGTCCAGCCAGCGGGACTGACTTGGAAGAGCTCCGCCTCAAAATATATGGGAACGCTTCCAATTCGGTGGTGTGTGTAGGGGGGGAGGGGGGCGACGATCAGAATTCACTGAACATTGTAGGAGGCCACGTTCTATCCCCAATTATTGTCAGGCAAGGGTGTCAAATATTGTACAATCAGTCAAGACTAACTCGACCAGAGCGAGGCGGTAGGATTCTGACAGGGCCGGGTGTTCCCAAGGAGGGGGAGACCTGTGCGGCGGCGTGGGGCAGGGGGGGATTCTCTTTTTGGGCCGCTCTAAATGCAACGACTGGGCCGGTCTTGGCACATGCGAGTGTTGCTGTGGAAGGGGGCTGCAGTGGTGTACCCAAATCCGGGAGACGATCGAACATTGTCGCCGGGAGCTACCAAGAGTCTTGCAAACCAGAAGTGCGGACCGACTGTGCCTTTTGTCAACAGCAAGTCCAATATGAATGGGACAATATCGGGGACATCGGGTCAATCGCTGGCAATGAGGGTTTGCTCAGACTCCGCAGCAGCAGTCCACAACCAAAGCCGCCCCCAAACGGATGTCATGCGCCACGGTGAACGCAAGGTGTACCCAAACACACGACTGAGTTGGAAAGCGGGCTGTGGGGCACTAACCCGACTGCTCAACAGTACAGACGATCAACTGACCTATCAAATTGATGTTGCTTGCAGAAAAAAGTGCCGAGGTGGTCCGTGTATATATGGATTTGCTTCAGTCAGTTCAGACTGTTCCCCCTCCGCCAATGGCTACACACGCAGTGGGTGGACAATCAATCACCGGGTCGCAGCCCTGCCGCATGTGGAGTGGGTCTGTGTGGATTGCTGCTCCTGTTGGGTGGTCAACCACCAGAACACGCAAGCCAACCCCCTAAACACCGAAACATCGAAATCGGTTGGTGGAGGGCCACGAACAAAAAAATGCGGGTAAAAACCCGGTCCCCCAACTCTGTTGAGCGCTATGATCTGAGGGAAGAACAACATCGTGTCGTGCCACTACGACATTGCACGCTTCAGATGTCCTGACAGGGCGTGACGCTGAAGAATGGCAACGCGGCGGTGGCAGCCGGTGGCGCAGGGCACAGGCCCCGACCAGCGTGATGCTCTTCCTCAAGGGCCAAAGGTGTGGGATCGGCAACGCACGACTACTACGTCTGTCTGTGCTTGTGTCGGCAACGAAGGGCACAACACACAACCCCACACCCCCATCCCCCCCTAAAATGTGGGATCCAGTTTCGGGGGGATAGAGGCCTCAAAATCTAGAAATCCATTGGGGGATCGTAATGTCGGGCAAAATAATGATTTTACAAGGGTCGGGACATCCAATATCATGCCTTGGGGTATGCTACGCGAAGGACGTCAAAAAAGGGGGGGGGTGTATGGCGTCCGCGCCTGCGCTTGGTCTAACGACCTCTCTTCGAGGTGATTTGCCATTTTCGCTTTGATTTGTGGAAGCCGCCCACCCCCCCGTATTTTGAGGGTGGGAAACTCAAAAAGACATGTTTTGAAAGGCATTTAGATGGGTAGGGGTGGATTTTGGGGCCTACTGAGGGGTTGGATGGACTAAAAGTAGACAGTGAGATCGGGCAATGAGGCGCGATGCGATTGTGTCGGCAACGCAGGGCATAGCACAGTGAGATCAGGCAATGAGGCACGATGCGAGGTATGCCAGTCGAAAGGGGATGATGTCGGGACAGGGGAACTGCAAGAGGAGCGATGCAACACAGAGGGCCAGCCGATGGGGGTCGTGTCAGGGGTGACATCCGGGATGGGAACGCAGGGCGTCCCGAAGCCGTTCGGGGGGGGGAGGGTAGATAACGGCCGACGAGCGGCGCCAGTCACTGGCATACGGCGTGGTTGGGGTGGAGCTGTAGCCCATGGAGCTTGCGATGGAGCCGACAGACGTGCCGAGCGGAGAGCTTGACTCTGCCGACCACGTCTCTCTGTCTTGAGCTGATCCGACTGCAGGCAACGTCAAAGGCCAAGTCCTTCCCGGAGCAGCTTCTGCGGGGCCCTCTGGAGCGGCAGCGAGGGTGTCGCTGCAGCTCTTCAGCGCTGGGCTTGCGGGAGGTATACCGGAAACCGACGGCGGCCCGCCCCCAGACCGGAGCGCCGGGTGCTGCAAGGCTTGGCGTGCGGTGGGCCTCAATGAGGGCTGCAGCACCAGCAGAGTCGTGATGAACTGCTTCAGGTTCGCCGAGACTTTGTCCCATGGCCCTGAATGCACCGCCGTACGCACAGGCGTCACCACCACACGACACTCAAGGCCTGCACACGCACAGCCCTGTCCGTGCACACATGACCTCCCACACACAATTCCTGAACCCGACACATTTCCACAGCCCTGCACGGCCCTGCACTTAAGAGGGGGGGGGGGGCGGGGGGAGTGTTCCTGAACGGCAGTTTTGCAAAAAGACCGCGTACAGCTCATGTGTTCAACCATGGTTGGTGGTGATTGGCGGTTGGTGGTGATTGGCGGTTGGTGGTGATTGGCGGTTGGTGGTTGGTGGTGATTGGCGGTTGGCGGTTGGGGGCGATTGGCGGTTGGCGGTTGGTGGCGATTGGCGGTTGGCGGTTGGTGGCGATTGGCGGTTGGCGGTTGGTCGCCGCTGGCGGCGGTCGGCGGTCGGCGGTTGGCGGTTGGTGGCGGTTGGCGGTTGGTGGCGGTTGGCGGTTGGTGGTCCCTGGGGGCGGTCCTTAAGGGCGGTCCTTAACAAAAAAAATCTAGTTCCCTAAGGACCCCCCTGGCCCTGCACATGCAGCCCTGCAGTGCTGTAAACTCAGCCCCGTGCACACAGCACGCACACCCCTGCAGCCCTGCACAGACAGCCCTGCACACACATATTGCTGCAGACATAACGCGGCACATGCGCTGTATCCACAACCTGCACACAAAGCCTCGCACGCACGGCTCTGCACGCCACTGCTGCTGACGTGGCGCAGACGTACTGTGTGTACAACCTGCACACACACCCCCGTCCGCAGCCACATCGCCACAGACGCCCTACGTGCACGAGGCTGCAACACACCGCCCACCATCGCAGGGTACTGCCCCGTTTTGATCGCCTCGAAGATCTCAGGGGTCGTGTCGCTGTTGAAGGGATACGTCCCAGAGGCCAGGGCATATGCCATCACCCCAACGACCCACAAGTCACAGGCGATCCCGTACGGCTGGCGCGTCGCTTTGAAGGCCACAACCTCGGGGCTCATGTAGAGGGGGCTGCCGCACATCCCCGTGAGGGTTGCGGCGCTGGGATCCCCCCGCTGGGCAAATCCGAAGTCGGTGAGCTTGGCGTGCTCGTAGGGGAAAGGCGTCCCTATGGCATCAAAAACGACGTCGCACATCCCGGGCCACCCACGCCCTCCCCACAACCTTCCCACCCCCTCCGAGCATTCATGCAGGACTGTTCTAAAGATCTCGCTTCCGCAACACCACTACCGACAGACCCACCGTCAGCCAAGCAACAGACCCCCGCCGATAAGTCCCCAACTACCGTCGGTTGCACAGTCCATTCCCCATCCGTTATCCTCCAACCGCCGTCCGCCTTCCGCTATTGTTCAGGACACGGTGGCTGAAGACGGCGCTGCAGATATCCCGCTCGCGGCGTCCCGCACAGTGTCACATCGAGAGTCACCAGCCACGTGCTCTCGGGCAACGTCACTAGTGATGGCTGCCTTCAGGGTCATCTGCCTCAACGACAGTTTTGGCAGCAACTGCAGATTGCAAAAGGGCATGCATAGGGCTCTGACACTGTGGGCAGACTTGCCACTCGTGTCCGCCAGATCAGGCGTGATCAACAGGGGTTGGATCCTACTGATTCGGACATGGGGTGCCGCTGGTTCCTACTGAGTTCCGAGTGCGACCAGAACAGATATTACTGAGTGACACATGGTTCCTATCGGAATTCAATTTCCCTGCCGGACACTAGTGACATGTCTGACTGTGGGCTGTCAGGGCGCGCCGCACCTGAGGCTGGCAGTAGGACATTCGCTGGTTTGAGATCCCGATGCGCAATGCCCTTGTCATGCAGCTCGCACACAGCGCTCAGCACACTGCGCAGCAACAGCACTACGTCGGCCTCGGGCAGGGGCCCTCGGCGGAGCAGCAGCTCCGCTACATCACCGCCCTCCATGAGTTCTTGCACTAGAAAGACGGCCCCGTTCCAAACCACGACCTCGTGCAGCTTGACGATGTTGACATGGTCCATGCCCTTGTGGCACTGGATCTCCCGCTCCAAAGCCTCCAGATGGCGGGGGCTCAGCTGGTTTAAGGGCTGCACTTTTACGGCGTAGAGCTGGCCTGTCTCCCTCGATCGGCATCGGTGCACTGTGGCGAAGCACCCCTGTCCCAGTTTGTCCAGGACTTCGTACTTCGACTCGAAAGGGCCGCAGAGCAGGAGGTCACGCACTTGCGACAGAGCCTCGGGGACCAAAGCCGCCTCAAACACGGATCCAGCAGAGTTTGCCATTGTGTCAGACATGACGAAGCCTTTAGAACCGCACCCTAGTGACGGGGCAATCAGGGGGAAGCAGGCACGTCTGGCAGGGCTGGACTGGACCCGGATATCGCTTAAGGGAAAGGAGCTGCAGTGCTGGGGGACGGCGAAGCAGTAAGCGGCAGAGGCTGTTTTGCGGCCATCACAAAAGCGGCTGGGTATTATTTCGGGGTCTAGATGTTTGCCGTTTTGGATGTATCTTATGGGCCGATTTCATAAGATACATCCGCACGCGGGATTTATCTTATGAAATGTATCTTATGAAATTGGCCCATAAGATACATCTAGCGCGGAAATAATCCTATGAAAAGTCAGCAAACCCCCCCCACTTTTTGTTAATGTTAACGAATGTGGGGCAGTTGGTGGAGAGGTTGAACTGTTAACAAAAAGTGGGGGCGTTAACGAATTTCATCACACTGCAGAATTTGTCCCTTTGTCTTTGTCTTGATGTTGATGTATGTATGTTGAGAAGCATCACAGGGCTGGGGATGACCCTCAGCTTGACCCTGTGGAGCCTTTGGTGAAGCAGCAGCGCACTTCCAAGCAACTTTCTTTGATGTCCTTTTTCAAACCAAACATCCCAAACTAATGTGGTCTTATGTGTTTCTCCAACAATACTTGCCCCTTTGTGTTGCTGCCATGTTTGATGGAGGATGTAGTGAGTCAAAACTGTCACTGTTAACCCATTGTGGGGAACATGGTCTGCCAAGTCAACTGTTAACAAATCCCCGGGGCGTTAACGAAATTGGGTGTTAACAAAAAGTGGGGGGGGGGGGGTTAAGATAAATCGGCACTCCGGATTTATCTTATGGTCCTCCGGAATTTTCGTGGCGCCCCGGTATTCCTCCTCACCATAAGATAACTCCGTGTGCCAAATATCTTACTGACTCATAAGATAATTCCGTCACTAGATGTAGAGGGTGGCTGTGGTGGGGTGGGGTGGGGTGGGGTGGGGTGGGGTGGGGTGGGGTGGGGTGGGGTGGGGGGGTCCGCACCTTGCAATTCCCTGGACTGGAGGGCCGGCACATTCAAGGCCTGTCAGAGCCTGTTGGAATCAAAATGCAAGTCTGCACTGGTTGTTACCAGAGTCGGGGGGTTCAACACCATTCAAACACCATACTTGCTTTCCCTCCGTCACAAGAGGATGATCCTTTAGGCACAGGGGCAGGGGCAGAGTGTGCCCCAGAGGATACTTATTAAAGGCAACCACTTGCTTACATCCATTTGCTGGCTTATATTTGGAAAACCCCAGTTTCGTGTGTTCGCACCAGCATCATGGCTCTCTTTGATATGAATGATCCGCGTTTCTTTCATCATGACACAGCAGCTGCCAGAGAGGAGGACAAAGCGACGGTGACAAGGGACTGGCTCGGGTTTGAAGTGTATCCTTTCATGAACAGGCATGGTAATTCCGTTCCTCAAAACACTGGTTTTCAGACCTTCGTGCCGAGGACCAGGTTGCCAGGCCCAAAACTTGATACCGCACAGAATTAAACAGAAATGGACAAATGGCTGGAACGGCTTTTGATGACGACACCATATGACAGCGCAGAGGGATCCAATGCTCAGGCCCCCAAGCCAAAGCCCAAGGCTACTGCAAAGCCAATGTCTATCAGTGCTTTCCTGTCTGGAAAGTGGATCCAGTATTTTGGTCTGAGAACTCGATTACCCCTGTGCCTTTCTACTTGTAGTTCTGTCTTGACTTTGGGACACCATTTTACCAGACTTGCTTGTGGTCCGGACACCACAACTACAAGCAAGCAGGCTTGCTTCTGTGCTTGCTTGTAATAGGGGGATGGGGTAGATGCAGTGTGCTTATTCTTGTTCTGATCCTCTGAGGGCTTCCATGTCTTCCTCAGGGTCAAATTGGTAATCTGGTGTGTGTGCTTGTCTTGACTATCCCGGTGCGCATGCAGCAGTAAAATGACCAGAAGGCCATTTCTGGGCGGCTGCAGGTGACATAGGGGAGGGCAGTGTTCGCACCTCGTCAGTGCAATGAGTCACAAGCGAGCTTACCCCTTGAATGCACTGTGCCCCCCCACCTGATGAAGAAATGACAAAATAATGAGAAGGCTATGAGGTTGGCAGGTTGTGCTGACTCCTTGTACACTGCCTCCCTGCAACACATTGCAAAATGGTATTCAATGGGCCTAAATGTTTGTCTCAAACATCCCACATACAACCCAATGAATATCAGAAACGACGAACGATGCTTTCATGCAATAGCTACAAGAAAGCAATACAAACCTATCTGACGAAATTGCCCTGAAAATGAATCACATCAACATTTGCAACACTTCACTGTATCTTGCCATTGAAGGCATCGCATGTTTTGTCCGTGAAACTCTCGTGCAACCCCCTGCAATGTTCTGCGTTCATGTACAATGCACAATGTTCTGTAAAGTGGGTGCATATTATGTACACGAAGAAGTGGAGCACTTGGGTCAGTTATTAGCCCATCGTAGACTCCCAGCCACCACAAAGTGAGACTGTTCAGAATGCTAGCACGTGAAGCCTGTGAGGACAACGGTGTGAAAGATGATGGGAAAAATTGATTGGGGCGCTCCTTAGTGCCACATGAAAGCAGCCTCCCAGATGAGCTCTTTAACATGCACAGACAAACCTGATATTCGCAACAAACTCTTGCACCTGCAGACCTTCACGTCTGTCGGTGCTCTCAACACACACACGGGGGAATATGCCCAGAGAAGAAACAGAAAGTCACAGCGTGTGATCCAACGGGGAGACCAGGGGTAGAGCATAGGATGTGGGCAAGCTGTGTCTGCTAATCCTTCAGGAAGTGATCGATAAAGGAAAACATGCCACATTGGGTTAAGCCTCGGTGCAACATCCGGGAACATGCACGTGTCATCGCGAAGCAAGATGCAGTTGAGCGCACCAGGGGTGATGTGCGTGTTCTGCGACCAACTGTCACATGCAAGGGCGGGCACGCCTTTGTTGATCCACCGGCAACAACATCGTGCACGATGCACAGTGCACACCTCTCCCACACCCTGGTGCATCGGTGGTGCAGCCTTAGGAACATGCACCCACCGTTTGAAAGTGGGGCTTTGCGGGTTTAGGTGAAGAAGAGGTCCACGTGGACGCTAGGCTGTTACGCCTGAGTTCTCAAGGTTTTGCTCCATCTTCCTTGTGTTGCCGAAAAACTTGCTCTCAAAACCACAGCGATGCGCATACGCGACTCCGGTACAGACACACCCAGACATCAGGGCAGTAGGTTTGCTGTACTGCAGCAACCACTTGCATGCGCTCTGAAGATTCATCCAGCTCATGCGGTAGCCCGTCGCGAAAAGCCGGCCCTGTTTAGCAGAGTTGAATCTCACACAGGCTGTCCACAGGGCACGGCCCTGGTGATGTCGCATTTCAGTCGGTTCGCTAGTTGGTTCACTTTGAGATGATTCCACACACCATGCACAACACTTTCAGCTTCAATTTGTTGTGCGCGTTTCATTTCCTGCTGCTTGATGTGCAAAAGGCAGGGACCAAATCTGGCAAGAATCAGCAATCTGCCAAAATCTGTACCCCCTTGAGCCTCCCAAGACGAATCACACTTTTCAGGGCTGCAAGCGTCACTTGAAGAATGAAGTCAGTTTCAATTGCTTTGTCGTATTGGAACCACTAGCAGAATCATGGGCCACAGCTGCAGAAGAGTCTGCATTAGCTCTCCAGCAGCCCCTGTTACACGGGAAAATCACACATGGCACGCACCCGCCCAAAATTAGCAGCCCCCAAAAATTAGTACCCCCGGCCTTATTGAGCAATCTGCCAAAATTAGTACCCTCGGGTGCTAAAATTGGGGGGTGGGGGGGTTAAGGTCCCAAGAGTATGCGGCCATGTCCCAGCGCTTCGGGATACTCGCAGACCGTCCAAGCGACTCAGCACATCAATTGGCTTTGGCCTAGCGTTTGCGAACTGCATATACGATGCCCCCTAACGTCCCACCAGTGAACAGGCGTTGAACCGACCGATAAAAGGTCTGCAGCCCCTCGACGGCCTCCTTCCCATGCACGCGAATATGCCGGTCCAGCTCCTGCTCGTACTTGACGTATCGGTCCCCTGTGTACTTGTTCCACGCCTCCGTCATATCCGTGTGCTGCACCATGTCAAGCCCAGCGCTGGACAGCTCCTCTTGCAGCTGCTCCAGCGTTGGCAGTGGGTGGCCTACGGCGACGTCACGGCTCAGCATTTCCAGCTCCTCGGCGGTGAACTCACGGTCTGACTTCCTGATGAAATCCTCGACATACATGAATCCATCTTTGCACAAGACGTCTTGGCACTTTCGAAACAATGTAGCCCGGTCCTCGATGTGCAAAAATACCAAAAAGCTGACGATGGCGTTGTACGTCTCCGGGGCAATGTTGCTCTCCAAGAAATTCCCATGGATGTGCTGGACCCTGGAAGCCAATCCACAGCGATCTGTAAGGATCTTGGCTGTCTCATGCATGTCTCCCTGCAACTCGTACGCGTCGACGTGACACTCCGCGAGGTGAGTGAGCATTCGAGCAGGCCCTCCAAGGCCTGAACCAATATCCAACACCCGGTGACCTTTTTCGATGTGGGCTTGTAGGATTGCATTTTTCGTAGCCTCGTTGCCGAGGTAGTGCAGGGAGTCCACCTGTGAAAGAACGTAAACGGGGATGGCCAACTCTTAATTCTCTCGAAGGGAATCGGAGGTGCAAGCAAAAGCAAAGCACGAAGAAGAGCGTCGTGGGTAGAACATTCCAAAGGGTAAGGCATGGAACAAGTGATGATGCATGTCACATGCACTATGTCACATGTCCCATGATATAATCAGGCTTAAATTTTTTTCTGCCTCTGCCCTATCCCATTCCGCCGTGGCCTATCAGCTGGCAAACACCCCTTAGGAAGGGAGACCGCCTTGTCGATGTTTCAACTTGTGCAAGCATATTGAGCGCAATCCTCTCAAGTGAGTGGGAGCACGACACCCCCATGACAATACGTGGCTCAAAAAGAGTGCGTGGAGGGCAAAAGAAGTGGGGAAGGCGTGTGGTTTTTCGGCGAGACGCTCGTCCTTGCGGGGCCCTCTCATTCACCGCTTTACTTGCGGATTTCAACCTCCGCGAAAACACGTCGGCAGCCTCCGACCGCAACAATCGAAAACTCAAATGGTTTGCTGAACACTCCATGCACTCGATACAACGTACGTTGTGCACCCCCGGGGATCGATATACTCGGGAGGGTTCGCGGGCGACGGGTTGGATGTTCGCCAAGCAACGCACCACATAACCGTGTTGGTGCCTGGTTTGGTCCTTCTGCATCTCATAGGCACTCCCTCCCAAGAAATTGTTGGTTGATGTGCGGGAGGTTATACGTGGGTTGTCTCCGGTACGGTTCTCGTCGTTTGTCAACTGGAGGGTAAAATTGTGTCCGCGGGAGGGTAATGGCATATCCAAGAGAAGAACAACCTCAGAGAGCCGCTCCACATCCAAAGGGTTCGCATCTTGTATCCCCATCTCCTTGAGCTCGTTGAAGATTCGATCAATGTGATTGTAGAGTTGCATGGTCTTAATTTCGTCCGCCATGGTTGTGTTGCCTACTCCTACGAGAAAACACATTGCACGATGTTCTTGAATCCCGTCTTAAAGTACGTTGTGGCGTGCTTAGGGGGTGCCGCATGGTGGTTGTGCACATGCCATGCATGCATGGGTAGCGTGTGGCGGTATCAACAATATGCCTCATTTTGAACTCTCCTGCCACGATCTAACTTGCACCAAGAGCCGGCGGTCCGCGGATCGGTGATCGCGGGGGTCGACTCCCCCCTTTAGCGTTCAATTCCACCTCGCCCTTTCGTTTCCCACGGCAAGCCAAAAAGAGGTGGCTAGATTGTTCTACGAACATAGGACACACGAAGGCACATTGTCACATTTCAACCTATCACAAGCATTGGAAACCGGATTGACCACGGCAGCAACCTACGATTTGGGGGCGACTTGTGAAGGAGTGCTTGTGGGTGTGTGAAGAGCAACACAAAAAACTGTCATCCAATCCATCCATCACGGGCGACGGTTCCAAACCATGGGTGACTCACCTCTCCTGGGGTTGTGGGACAAACTACATCCGCAAAATGCCAAACCCCTCTTGGCAGTCACAACCGACGATGTTGAAAAGCAAATCTTCCAATCAACCACAAATACCAAACGCGTTTCTTTAGACGAGTTCAAAGGACACCGTGGTGTTCTACAAGAGAATGAACGTCGGATGTTTCATGCGATTGCACAAGCGAAGCACGGGGCGAATCGAAAACATAGCCCGAAGGGCAAGTGCAATGACAACTTTGCGTGCACGACCATCCCAACCCTCAAGACTTGCATCTTGGAACGCGAAACAGAACCTTCTTGATAGCCTCTGTTGCCACTAACAAAGGCTTTTCGATGGCCTCGATGGCCATCCCCTTTGACGAGTGATCGGCATTGGTGTCCATAGGCACGGAGCGCAGTGCGAAGTAGTGCAGGGCTGGAAAACGAGTTCATTTTTGTGGGTGGTCTTACACCTACAGTATGGGATCTAAATGTGATAGGGGTCCTAAATGTACCGGTACATTGCCTTCCAAATGTACCGCCCAATGTGACACCAATCTGATCAATCATTCAAATCAACCATTTGAACCGGTTCCATTTCAAGGATGGCAAAAGTAAGCATGGTGGAGGGAGGGATGGACCAAATCAAACCATTTGAAGGAATTCCACTTGAATGATGGCCTGCTGGAGGGAGGGAGGGACAAGTGCAACCAAATGAAACCAATTCTGACCAATTGAACCTAATCAGGGCACGTGGAGGTGGAGGCAAGGGCAGAGGGAAGGGACAACCAGCAATCTGATCATGACCTGCAAGCGCGAATAGCTTACAGGGCCGAGTGCTCACTATTTCACTATCCTTGGTTGCTAGCTACTGGTTTCTACAATTTGTTTCGGCACAGTGTTGCCGTCCATCGCTACGTCTATGGACCTATGTAACCTGCGGTTCACGGTGTGTGTATGGTGTGTTTATGTGTGCACATGTACATTCGTGGTACAACGGTTATGGAAGCAGGGCGCACACAAAGTCGGCAATGCATCAACTGGCTAAATCCCGATCCAGCAAGCAAGCAGCGATCCAGCAAGCAATCAGCAATTGGTGGCGTATTCCATGAGTTGCGCCAATGTGATAAGCAAGACTCAGAAGCGTTCGCTTGCGTGGTGCGTTGGACGACATCAACAACTTAAAAGGTAATTTGGGCAACACTCCCTCATTCTCACTCGAGGGTGCCGGTGAGAACTTGTCCACGTTCCGAAAAAAAAAATGGACCCTAATAACTTAGGAATTCCATTTCGCATCAAAAGAGGCTAAAAGGCTTTTATTGGGAGTATCCATATTTCAACGCGAAAAATAACTTCAGTATCTTGGTTTGCGCCTTTGACATGCCACAATTTGTGGCACAAAGCCTCAAATAGCAAAAAGAAAAGCTCTGTGGACTAGATTTCATTTGTACAGTAAAACCCCTATCACATTTAAGTAGGCAATTTCCGCTGCGCTCACATTGGGCGCGCAATCTACCACAGGCCGCGGATATTGGATATAGAAAGGAAACAGTGCATGCAAATGAGGGTTAGAAGTTGGTTCCGCAATAAAATAGACACGGTATGCAACATAGAGAGGTGGCTGTGCATAAACAACCTAACCCTAACAAATCTTCCATCGCACAGGCGGTTGAGCGCCCTGCGTCGCACGTGCATGATGCACTGTGCCAAGTGAACACCGTCGGTTCTGAAGTTGTCCCGAAGTCCACATACATAAAGGGGCCCTTTTGCACCGCCTCACATAGTCAGCAGAGTGACTTAAGTTGATCTGTTTCTCTACATATTCTTTTTATCACTGACTTAAAATTTACAGCGAAATTCGCAACTGGCATTGTGCAATAACGGAATCGGATGCCTGAAATTCGTTTTGCATTCTTCGCGGCGTGGAACCATTTTCTACTCAGATGCGCAATGAAGCGGAGGGCACGGCTGCACGAAAGGTATGCTATGCTCAAGTGTGTCGCTTCGTGTCCGGGCGAGAATTAGGGAGTGCTATGGCGGATGTTGCGCACAATTCTGATCCTAGAAGGACACCGCAGAATTGGTCAAACGCCTTGTGAAGTGGCACGAATCTACGGATAATGGTTCGACTAATGTTGTTGGGGTGGACACGTAAATTATTTGAAGGTGTTTTACGCTAAACACGGTGTGAAAGAGTTGTACTTGAACGAGTTGTGGTTGATTGAAACCGTATACTTGACCCGTGCCTTTGCTTTACCACTTGAAAACATTGTTTTCACTTGTTACGTTCCTCCATTAGTGTTGCTCCGAGAGGCGACAATACAACGGGATTTGTCTACACGAGGCTTGGAAGTATCATCTTTGTTACAGGTTGACTCCCATGGCCCTTGGTCTCCTTTTTTGCATTTCGTCTCACCTAATACCTTTATTGGGTCATAAGTTCACTCGTCGATTCATGCCCTACAAGGTTTGAACGGGGGGGGGGGGGGGCACACTCGACAAGCGTATCACGAACGTAAAAGGTTTCCCAAATCAAAAGATGAGATGGCTTTGTGCTCATTCTATCAACACCGGCCAAATTCGGGCCCGTCCGTTTCAAAGATTCGTTTTCTTGGTATCATTGGGTAGCCTGCCATTATCGATTACTTTCTTCATCGCGTGGTGGGGCGTCTTTCCTACTTTGAGCCGACTTGCAAATTGCGCTATGCCCTTGCCGCTTGACGTGTGCCTAGTGGTACCGTCAAGTTTGGCCGCCATCGCGCGCTCAGTCTAATGAACGCGAAGCATCGTGGTTCGTGATGCAACTCTTTCCAAGTCGAGAGAGTTGCGAAACGAGGAGAGTTGCGTGAATTTGAGGCATGCGTGCAGTAATCCATTTCCTTGTGCATAAGAAGGTGATTGATGGCTCATAACAAACCGCGAACCTCCGCTCCCACGTGCGGTCCCTGAGCAACTGAGAAGAGGCCGACACGTGGGGAAAAAGCCATAGTGTTGTGAAATCCCGCACACAACGCAAACTATGCAAACAATCGTCACCGTCGAAGTTCTTGACGTATGGCGGCCACGCGCAACGGTTGGGACCCAATCCTTCTTCCCTTTCGCGTCGCGTGTGCCCTTGTCTTCGCACCTTTTGCATGGTTCTAGTGGGCGTCATCGTTGTGGCCTTCGTCGTTGTGGCCTTTGGTGACCAAAGAACTTACTTCGCTGCCTCCAATCATTTCCACCGCCCGATTACGTCATTGCACACTACGGTCTCTCATGCACCACAAATAACCACCTTGCAGCCGCCACGGCCAATCCTCAACCGTCCATTTGTGAGGCTGCAACCATCTTCACAAGAGTCGTCTCGAGTGCTTCCCCGTGCATCGTCGTCAATAGGTATGGTTGCTTTCATTCGAGAAACAGAATATGCTTTACCGCCACCCACATTTATCGGTGGCAACGTAGAATTTTTGAGCTCTCACATGATTGTCCGATTTGGCCTGAAGCCAACCAGTGTGTGTGCGTGCGCAGGCTTCCATTGTGCCCATCAGATGTTGTCCCAAAGACAATTTGAGTTTGTAGGGTACATTGCACCCTTTTTGTTATGACAAGGCGTTTTCGTCTCGTCGACGTGTTTCTCTAGCTTTTTGTTTGCTCCGTTGCCCCGTGTTGCCTTGCACATCAACTCGCCGGTGAAACCGGCACCCGTGGACGCAACAAGAAGACCATCCGCGTGTTTTTTTGTTACTTGTGAGCTATCACATGATTGTCCCGGTTTTTTCGTTCATGGCAACCTTGTGGGCGTTCGGTGTGGTTCTTAAACCAAACATCGCATACGCAAGTGTGGACTTGGGCAAGCATTAATGGATTGGGGTTGAGAACCCAAGCCGAACGTGTGTGGCTCCTCCCTTCCTTTCGTGCACAAGCCCCATTCCCATGGTTGTTCAATGCTTCTTTGGGTTCAATTTGCAAAAATGAAAAAGTTTTCCCACAATGCAACGTGCATCACGACCCTTGCTTCGTTCAGAGCCCGATGTCGAAGTCGATGCCAATTCCAAATCGAACCGCGGCATTTTCGCGACGCCCAACATCGCAAACTTGGCACAGGTAAAGGCTTTCGTTTGCGCCCTTGCTTCTCACAAGCGCCTCGAGAACCCATGCACCGGGCGTTCCACAAAGCTGTGACAACATCTTGGTGCAAAAGTAGAAGACACAATCCCCAAAACCAAATACCCGTTGCATGCCACGACTATTTGACCACGTACCCACGCGGGCATGAAGCAACTTTGCTTCCTTATGAATTTAAAACGGTGACCGAAAATGCATCAAGGAACGAATGGCATGCACTCTAATTAATTGTGGTGCTACTGGTTTCGACCAAGATTTGGATGCTATCATCCCATTCGCTTCCAACACATGTGCATTTGCGTGAGCCATTTCTCATCAAGTCAACAACATTTTTCTTTGAGGCATCTGCAAATTGTGTGGGTTTGCTCGTAGCAAATTTTTTTCTTTTCATGCATTGTGAGCGACTTTTTTGGCATCGTGCCCAAATCTATCCTTTGTTCAAACCCTTTACAAAGCCCCCCAAAAGCCCAAATCGTCGGTCAATATCCACTGGATGCCCCTGCCGTAGTTCAAGTGGTTCATTTGTGTACCTTCTAAGGGTAGGTAAAGTACGTCAATGTGGACGGAGCCTCGGACAGCTAGCCATGGCTTCGCAGAGCCATGCAAGAGCTAGGACCTGTTCCAAGTATCATTTTAGCCCTCAAAAGTGCATTTGCATTAAGGCACAAGGCACCGCTCGCAGCACACAGGAGGGGGGGGGGGGGGGATAGCGATCCGTGGCGCTGGCTAGTTTTTCGTCAGCCTTGGATTTGAGGCGTGGACACGTGCGGCATTCCTCTCTGTCCACTTCAGTGAGAGGCGCCCATGATATGTCACTGATGATCTGTGTTGACCTTTGCGGGATGGGTTGTCATTAGCAGCTGCTTCCCACAGTGGGGGGGGGGGGGACGGAGCATGTCTGTTGTTGCTGAGGGGGAGAGGGGCTGGAATTGAAGAATGAGTCTCAAACGATGCGCCTGACGTTTTGTAGGATAGTCTGCCCAGTGGTGTCTGCACAAGCCCTTAAAGACACTTTGGACAGGGTACTGTATTGTATCACAGCGAAAGGCGCCTATGGCAATGTCACTGAAGAGCCTTTTGTTCTGACTTTTGTTGCTCTGCAGCCTTGTGCCTGTGTGGTAAGGGTGAGTAAACAACATGACGGCCGGCCCAGCCACCCATCCAGCCACCAAACAAGCCAGACCGCCGGCTGGCCGTGGCTGGTCTGGCAGTCCGGCAACCCGGCCGGCCACCAAAAGAAAGCTACCACAGGACACACGCAGGAGAGGGAGGGGTGTTGTTTTTTTTTGTTTTTTTTTGCGCTGTTGCCGCCAGCTATCGGGGGTGGGGGGAAGGGGCTCCCAGGGTATGGAGAGGTGCTGCCCTTGGCACCAGACCGCCCATGCTGCTTCAGCACGGGCCACACGGTGCGGTCATGTTCAGGAACATCCAGCCAGCCCCTACCCTGGGGAGCAGGCTGGCAAATAGGACCCAGGCAGAGGAGGAGGGTGTATCCGGGCAGACCCGGGGCACCCGGGTCTTATTTGGAAGGCTGCCGGGAAGGGGTGGGGTTGAGCCAAAGCCCTTAGACGTTGCTGCTCTCCTGGCAGTTGGTGGCGCCTACTGGCCTCTCGCCATTCACAAACATCGCTGATTTGGCCCACCGATTCTGGGGGGGGGGGGGGGGCTCAGCGTGCCATGGCCAGAAACACCTCCGAAGAACATCGCCGAAGCAGGAGTAGTCCCCCTGCACGGCTGCTTCTGGAGAAGCGGCCCTTTTTGGGGGGGAGGCTGGGCTGCCCCATCCCGGAGCCCTGGGGCTTCCCGTTCTTGCTGCCCTCCGCACGCCGCTCTCCTGTGTCACCAGCGCAAGGGGGCGCGGATCGCCCGAAGCAATGCCGCCCGCCTCCCCCTCTGAACGATCCTGCGTCTGCCGCTGCCCTCAACGCGGTGGTGATCCGACCGCCGGGGGATTCACGACCAGCACCGCAGCTGGGGAAGGTGCAACCCGGGCCAGGCTGTGCATCCTGGGCCATCCACACCATCCATGCGGCTGCACGCCCCACAGCAGTGGAATAACGCGCGGGGTGGGGGTGCGGGGGCCACGGGCAGTGTGTGCAATCACAACAACCCCTTGACACATGCCCACCTGCAGGGAAGTATGATTGGGCTGTTGGCAGTGCTGGGGATGTCCAAGTTGCTGCACTGGCGTGCCAGGCAACGTTTTTCGCAGCCTTTGCTTGCGGACTCAGGTCTTTCGTGCTGTGTGTGTGCCCCGCGCGCGTTTGCGGAGAGAATATGTCATCGGGTGCAGTCCCTTTGGCTGTTGAAGATCTGCATCGGCGATTTGTATTGGGTGCGTGGTTTGGGTGCGTGTGAGCCTGGGTGTGTCCTTGCCGGTGCGTACCGCCTTGCCCGTCGGAGTGACTGTGTTGTTGAAAACAAAGGATTGCCGCATTGGCCTGTTGATCAAATCGATCGGGATCTGGATCAATCAGATGGGCCGCCAACGTCCGCCGCTTGATCTGCTGAATCTTGAGTCACATTCAGTCATGCATGAGGCGCAGCTGGTTTGCAGGCCTGCATGTCAATGGAGTGAGTGCTATTGGGGGCTCAATGGTACAGAGCTGATTCCTAACAAGGCTGTTCCCACTGCTGCACACTTGTCGCATGTTTTGACAACGGCTACAATGAAGTTAGGTCGACGAAACAGAGCAAAGTTACATCGACGAAACAAAGTGTCCAAATTGGATGCTTCGCTTCGACGGAATTGGTCAGTCAGGCAATGCCTTGTCCCTGCGGTGCGCAGGTGAAGGCTGGGCCCCAATTTTTGCGCGGCCAACCCTCTGCGTCCGACGGCGATGTGACGAACAGCACGCACACACCCACACATAAGCCATGGTGGCCTCGCTGCCGATCCGAAGACCAATATCCTGATTTTCAGACCGTTTCTATGCCTGCTCTCCACCTCTTTGCACTGCTCTCAATCGCTTTCAATGGCGTTCAATTGTGCTGCCAGTCTTGCAGAGGTTCCCTCTACACTACTGGTCCGCCGGACATGTTGACCCTGACTTGGCCTGCGCTTGCAGTTGTACCGGGTGCACCTACCGCCACCTTGTGGCTTACCCCCTGAAGAATGGGGGGGCCAGGAGCTGTCAGCCCGCAAACACACATACGATGCACAGACGCACAGGCACACACACATTTGGCATGACAAACAGGCTGCAGTCGATAAGATAAAACATGCTGAAATTCCCAGATCTCATCAGGTCGGACACCAACAAAACACATGTCTGACGCCATCGGGCGCGTGTCTGTCAGAAGAAGGCGCACGACACACATGCGTGTAGAGCGGACTGGCAGAGCAACAAAGCGGTGGTCTGCGTGGGTCTGCCTCATCACGCTGCAAACAGCACAAATATTGTGCAACTGGGCGCCCTTCGGTGGCAGTCGGGGCATGGCAGTTTGGGATGTAGGCAGACTGGAGATAGCCCACCCCTACCGCAGGCGAGGAGGATCCTGCAACCCAACACACGCACACCCACCCACACGCGCGCGCGCGCACACACACACACACACACAATTGCAAGACAAACGGGCACACCACGGTTTCCGAGTGTCAGAACCCTCATCAGTTGGATCGTCAAAACAAGACAAAGCATGTTTGACGCCAATAGGCGCCTTTCTGCAGTACAGGCACAAGAGTAGTCCAGCAGTCCACCACTAACCCCCCCCCATCCCCCACTCCCCCACACACACAGGCTAACGATGTCTCAACAAGGCAATTCCTATGGCACGGGCCAGCACAGTGCAAGAAGACGCGCAACGAGGCGACAAAATGAAGGCGCACAAGTCCAAAGGGTGTTTGAGACCAATGGGGAAATGACAGGACGCAGCTGTGCACTGGTGCACAGCTGCACCGAAGTGCTGGAGGTGCTGCCGGAGGTGCCCCGCCCACAAGGGCAGCTTTCTCCCCCCGCACCCTCTGTTGCGCCTTCCAGCAAGAGCCATGCAGGGGGCCGGGGACATGGGGCGGGAGAGGGGGGGGGGGGGGGATGAGAAGCGCCCGGTGTCGGCAGGGGGCAACGGTCGGAGAAACAGGCGTTCCATGGCCCTGTTCGTGTCGTCGGGCCCCCTCCCACACGTCCCCGTGGCCGTTTGCTGCGTCGCCTGTCAGGGGCCGAATACGTCGCAATGGCGACGTTCAGCGGCCAGTGGGACGACGACGACGGCGATTGGGACTGGGACGACAGCAGCGACTGGGACTCCGGCGAGTGGGACAAAGGCTACGACGGCGAGTGGGGGGGCTTCGAGGGCTATGAGGGGTACACGGAGTCCGAGGCCGCGGTTGTGGCGGGCGAGCCGCCGGCATCCCCCCCGTCCCCCGGTGCGGCGTCGGAGGGCGCTCCCACTCGTGAGACCGCGGCTGAGCGCGAGAGCGCCCCGGAGGCCGACCCCGCTTCGGCGGTGGGCGCGGCTGCGGACGATGTTGTGGGGCCGGTGGTCGCGGTCGGGGGTGACGCAACGGCGCCCGCTGTCCCAGACGGTCCGGCCTCGCCCGCCGTCGAGCCCGCGGTCGCGGCCGCCGAGGCCGGTGCGGCGCCGGCTGCGGGGGACGGCGGCGGCCAGTCCTTGAGCCCGCAGCGCCCGACGCATACGCAGCAGCCGCAGGAGGTCCCGATTGCGAAAGCTGAACACTACGGCAACGTCGAGTCCCTCGGTGTGCGTGCCCATCCCCAGGGATGCATTCGAAGGGAAGGGACCTCAGAGGCGGCCCCAGAGGCGGTTAGACAGGCGGTTGGAGGAGGTTGCCAAAGCGGTTGGGGGCGGTTACTGTCGGTTACAAACGTTGAAGCTGGCACGTGCCGTCCGCCCTGGAGGGGAGGGGGGGGTCCCCCTCTCCCAATGCATCCCTGCCCATCCCCCGTGCGGGAGCTCTCTGGTCCTGCGGCTCTTGCATGAAGAAAAGGTCCTGCTTAGACCCTTGAGGAGGACTCAGGCCTGCACACTGCTGATTGCAGGGGTGTGGGCCGGGGGTGGGGACGGGGTTTGGACGAGTCCCTGGCACTCAGATTTGCTTCCTTTTCCATTGTCGTGTTGGGCCTTACATCCGGGTGCGGGTGGAGGGGTGGGGTGCATGCTGTACCCCTGTTGACATGGGGAGGGACCTGGGCTTCGGCTACACAACGCCAGGAAGCGTGTGCAGACCCATAGCCTCCGGTTGCACGCGCGACCTTTCTGCCACACAGTCCGATGCTGAGCTGGGTATCTGGGATCGCCACAGACATTGCCATAGACCGACAGCGTATGCTGGAACAACCCATCCGGCTGGCAGCTGCACATGGTCTCGGCCAGTGATGTGCATTTGTCTCTCTAGCTCTTTCTCGAGTGAGGTGCGTAAATCGCCTCTCCAAATAGCGGCTCCGATCCTCCGACTGAGGCTCGAGCAAAGCTTTTTCGTGTGGCTGAGCCAACCAAAGCACAGGTGGGTAGGACCCTCCCACCAACTGCAATGCCGGGGCATGCCACCGCAGTGCCGGGGCATGCCACCGCACTGCCGGGGCATGCCACCGCACTGCCGGGGCATGCCACCGCAGTGCCGGGGCATGCCACCGCAGTGCCGGGGCATGCCACCGCACTGCCGGGGCATGCCACCGCACTGCCGGGGCATGCCACCGCAGTGCCGGGGCATGCCACCGCACTGCCGGGGCATGCCACCGCACTGCCGGGGCATGCCACCGCAGTGCCGGGGCATGCCACCGCAGTGCCGGGGCATGCCACCGCACTGCCGGGGCATGCCACCGCAGTGCCGGGGCATGCCACCGCAGTGCCGGGGCATGCCACCGCACTGCCGGGGCATGCCACCGCACTGCCGGGGCATGCCACCGCACTGCCGGGGCATGCCACCGCAGTGCAGCAAACGCAGGGGGGGGGCGGGGACGTTCGCTTCCATTTCGGGCAACCACAGGCGGGGGAGTATTGCTTTGAGGTCCACTCGGCGGAAAGGGAAGGAAACTGTGCAACGAAAGGCCAATGGGCCCATTTTTCCCCCAATGTCCGCGGACATTGTGCTGATGTCCGCGGACATTGTGCTGATGTCCGCGGACATTGTGCTGATGTCCGCGGACATTGTGCTGATGTCCGCGGACATTGTGCTGATGTCCGCGGACATTGTGCTGATGTCCGCGGACATTGTGCTGATGTCCGCGGACATTTTGCTGATGTCCGCGGACATTGTGCTGATGTCCGCGGACATTGTGCTGATGTCCGCGGACATTGTGCTGTTGTGCTGATGTCCGCGGACATTGTGCTGATGTCCGCGGACATTGTGCTGATGTCCGCGGACATTGTGCTGATGTCCGCGGACATTGTGCTGATGTCCGCGGACATTGTGCTGATGTCCGCGGACATTGTGCTGATGTCCGCGGACATTGTGCTGATGTCCGCGGACATTGTGCTGATGTCCGCGGACATTGTGCTGATGTCCGCGGACATTGTGCTGATGTCCGCGGACATTGTGCTGATGTCCGCGGACATTGTGCTGATGTCCGCGGACATTGTGCTGATGTCCGCGGACATTGTGCTGATGTCCGCGGACATTGTGCTGATGTCCGCGGACATTTCCCCAATGTGCGGCGCATTTTGGTTCCGGCATCCACCGACCGCATTGCCCTGCCCCCCCCCAAAGCCCACCGGTGCGCTCCGTCCCCCCCCCGCAGTCAAGACCCTGCTGCCGGAGAAGGCGGAGAAGCACTTCTGGACCAAGTGGATCGACTCGGAGCCCCCGAAGTACCGGCCGTCGTTCTACAACCTGCGGCTGTGCAACGGCCTGTGCAACGCGCTGTACGAGGCGGGCTTCGACTACCCCACCCCGATCCAGGTGGCGGCGTGCGAGGAGGTCCCCCGAGGCCGCGACGTCGTCCTCTCCTCCGAGACGGGGTCGGGCAAGACGCTGGCGTACCTCGTCCCGGCGTTGCAGCGCATGCTCACGGCCCCGAGGGGGATGTGCATCCGGGTGGTCATAGTCCTGCCGAATCGGGACCTTTGCGCGCAGACGGCCACGGTGGCGCGGTATCCCCACGGCCCCTCGCTCTCCTGCGCGTCCGGATGATGGGGAGGTCGGGGGCTGATTGGGGGTTGTCTGGCGCAGATTGTTTGAGATCCAGTGCCCGCTGCACCATTGCTGGCCAATCCCTGTGGCCAAGAGCTGAGGGCGTCGGTTCCGAAACGCGTGCGGGAAATCACTTCTTGAAAAAAGCCGGAGCATGCGACGCGCGCGCGCGTGCGTGTGTGACGATCACTGCCGCGCTACCGCTGTGCGCTTGATCTCACCTCACGCAGTGTGTGTGTGTGTGTGTGTGTGCGTGCGTGTGAGTGTGTTTGTGTGCAACCGTGTGTGTGTGTGAGTGACTGTCCAACTGAAGAGGAATCTGACATTCGGACCACGCGTTAGGCCCGTTTGTTTGCAATTGTGTGTGTGAGTGTGTGTGTGTGTGTTTAGGCATTTCCCAGTGTCTATGGGAACGCTTCCTGCGCGCCGCAGGGGTAATGAGCTGTGGCGTAAATGGCACCGCATTGATTTCCCTCGGTTTTGGGTGCAGGAACCAGGCCGAACGGGCACAATGGCGAGGCACGACCCTCAAAAGGGGCAAAAATGCTGCGATAGCCACTCCCCATTCAAAAGTACGGTTCACAAAAAGGGGACAATTTCCCCTGTTCCATGATGATTGCCCAGAATTCCCGAATTCTTTTCGAAAGGCGCCTGGCCTGCCTGACTTGATCACATTGTTCCTGTTTTCAATCATTGGCCTGACGAGGTGTTTGAAGACCGGTGCGCGGTGTGCCCTGCTATCCACACTGGGTGTCACAGTGCGTGTGTGTGTGCGCGCGCGCGCACCTGCGTGCGTGCTGCACCCTATTTCGGCGCCCGTCCGTCTCGACACGCGCGGACATGGGGTTTGGAGCCCCTGGTGCAACGGGGCCCGAAGGTTTTGGCGGGTATGCAGAGGCGGAACGGGTTGGGCACACGGCGGCCGCCGAAATGCACCGAGAGGGCACGCACAGGCGACCGCTATGGTTTCGGGTGCGGGCGCGCGGTTGGCAAGGGCTGTGGTGTGCGCTGTTGGCCATAATGTGTTCTGGCGTGTGCGGGATGCGCAAAGATTGTGTTTGAAACGTAGCAGGCTGCTCTAAGGCCTTAAATGGCAGGGGCCGATGCCAAACATCTTGGGAACCTTTGGTAAACGAAATCTCTTTGGGTGTGTGCAAAACTGGGGGAAAGCAAGGGAAACGAGGGAAAACGAGGGGTAAATGACTGTAAAGGAGGCGGGAGTGGATGTGAATGATGGGAGGTGGTGCAAAGGAGGGGAAGTGGGTGCAAAGGAGGGGAAGTGGGTGTAAAGGAGGGGGAAGTGGGTGTAAACGAGGGGGAAGTGGGTGTAAAGGAGGGGGAAGTGGGTGTAAAGGAGGGGGAAACTGGAGCACAGTGCCGGCCGCCAAGTGTTATTTGTGCCGTGTGGGTTGTTGGGTTTGAAATCACCCGCATGATCCGGGCCTCATGCCAGACTCACTCAGTTCAATCGTACCCAATCGTGACATGCCCAATGCACTTTGCCTTGCTGCTCTGCAGCGCAAGCCAGGCCTGCACCGAATGTTGCCTTGAGGTCAACGCTGTCAAGCGGCTAACCCCCGTGCAGACCATGACTGGCTGTTGTATGCCACGAGCGGTCAACAGCCACTGCGTTTCTCAGAGCAGTGCTGGTGTGGCATGGACAGAGCACCGGGCAACGCAGGGCACTTCGAAAATCTTGCAGATTTTGGTTTGGTCATTTCTATGGTCCCCCATGTTCCCCCCGTTTTGCCCTGTTTCTTGGCAAGTGAAGTTTGTTTGGCGCGGCTTCTCTCACCCCGTGCACGTGGCCGGTTTCCCGACCGCAGCCCCGCAGCCGGTCCGGCCTCGGGGCTCCGAGGTCCCCCCATGCCCATCTCCCTCGCTGCCTGCTGACAGGGAGGTGATATCCCGGCTGCCGGACCCCAACGTCATCCGTCTGCGGCACCTGGCGTCCGCCCTGCACCAGCCGAAGACGGAGCACAGGGGCTGTGGGGATCTGCTCATTTCTACTCCACGGGTGGTGCTTCAGCATGTGCGTGAAATCGAGCAGGTTGCTGCTGCTGGTGGGGACGTGGGTGTAAACGAGGGGGAGGTGGGTAAAAAGGAGGGGGAAGTGGGTGTAAACGAGGGGGAGGTGGGTGTAAACGAGGGGGAGGTGGGTGTAAACGAGGGGGAGGTGGGTGTAAACGAGGGGGAGGTGGGTAAAAAGGAGGGGGAAGTGGGTGTAAACGAGGGGGAGGTGGGTAAAAAGGAGGGGGAGGTGGGTGTAAACGAGGGGGAGGTGGGTAAAAAGGAGGGGGAAGTGGGTGTACACGAGGGGGAGGTGGGTGTAAACGAGGGGGAGGTGGGTGTAAAGGAGGGGAAGTGGGTGTAAAGGAGGGGAAGTGGGTGTAAAGGAGGGGGAGGTGGGTGTAAACGAGGGGGAAGTGGGTGTAAACGAGGGGGAAGTGGGTGTAAACGAGGGGGAAGTGGGTGTAAAGGAGGGGAAGTGGGTGTAAACGAGGGGGAGGTGGGTGTAAACGAGGGGGAGGTGGGTGTAAAGGAGGGGGAAGTGGGTGTAAACGAGGGGGAAGTGGGTGTAAACGAGGGGGAGGTGGGTGTAAACGAGGGGGAAGTGGGTGTAAAGGAGGGGGAAGTGGGTGTAAAGGAGGGGGAGGTGGGTGTAAAGGAGGGGAAGTGGGTGTAAAGGAGGGGAAGTGGGTGTAAAGGAGGGGGAAGTGGGTGTACACGAGGGGGAGGTGGGTGTAAACGAGGGGGAGGTGGGTGTAAACGAGGGGGAGGTGGGTGTAAACGAGGGGGAGGTGGGTGTAAAGGAGGGGGAAGTGGGTGTAAACGAGGGGGAAGTGGGTGTAAACGAGGGGGAAGTGGGTGTAAACGAGGGGGAAGTGGGTGTAAACGAGGGGAGAGAACGACGGTCAATCACATAAAATGACGTAAAATGTGCCACATTTTTGGCAGCTTTGCCACACCACATTAAATCGCATCAAATCACGTGAAACCACGCTTCATAAGAACAATTGTCTGCCGTTTTCTGTTGTGTGCCTCGTTTTTGTTCAAACAGACCTCATGGATACGCAACACACTGAACCTGCGCCGGGTGAACAGTCTGAGATTGGGGTTCGTAAATCCAAATGGTGAAAATAGGGGCAGCATTTTCAATGCAGTGAAGCCTACCCATCAATTTCCCGTTGCCAAATCAGGGGATGTATTGCCGTGATAGATGGCACAGATGACTGTCCACTGCCCAACGCCAAGAAACTTACCTCAAAATGAGGCTGGGAATCATGTCCGATCACGTCCAATCGCGCTTCACCCTGGCAAGCCCAATGACGTCACAGTGAAAACCCCTGCTGCCCATACCTTGAGCAGCGCTTGGTCAGCCATTTGGGGGCCATCACTCCGGGGAAAGCACAAGGCACACATGGCCTGCCAGCAGCACCACTCAAAGAGCCCCCTTCCAGAGGAGTGAGGACACGGGCACCCTGCTTCCACTCCCCACCCCACCCCCTCAGGGATGTATGCGAACGGCTGACGACCACAGGTGGGGGATTGTAGTGGGTGGTTCTGAAAGTGTGGCAGGTGTACACGGGGGTTTGTCTTCTAGACCCACACTCACGCGGGTTTGTCTTCTAGACCCACACTCATTGGGGGGTTTCTTGGAAATAGGGCAACACGATGAAGACCCCCTCTCGACCCAATTTTGAAAAGGGGGAGGGCGGGTTGGTGGGGGGGGGTTTCTGGGGGGCTTTCGCTGCTTGTGGGTATAATCGGGGGGAAACTGAATGGTGTTGCACCGCAACGCGAGGGCGGGCCAAATTTGACCCTCAGGACCCTCAGGGCATGCCCCTGGGGTCTTGGAAGGATATCCTAGCCCTCTTGGGGCATCCCGAAGAGCTATAAAATTGTGTCACCGGAGGTATTTAGAAATAAAAGGGGGAAGCGGGTAGCCCCCCCCCCCCCTCTTATTATACCCCTCCCTATTAATACCACCCCCCCCCTCAGTATGCTGGAAATTCCAGATCATATAGCCACCGCCCCCCGCTTGGCCTTGGACATACGTGGCACGAAACATGCACTGCACCGGTTCTGTTGGGGATGGCAATCAGCAATTCATCATGTGCTTCCTCAGTGTCAGCCAGATCTGCAGCATCTCCATCAGAGATGCTCTCACCATCAGACACGTTGAGGACGTCATCATCCTCACAGTGAATGCTTGGCAACACAATATGTGCCATAGTGACTGCAATACACAGCAAACGGCACGGGACCTTGACAATCCCACCCACATCATACCCCCCCCCCAATTAATATCCCCCCCGGAGAACCCCAGAAGTTCCAGATCCACAATCCCCCCCCCCCCCCCCCCGCGGGGTACTAATATGGGGGGGGAGGTTTGCCCCCTCCCCCCCTGGGCCCAGATTTCATTGGGGGAATAAAGGAAATTCGCCGAAGCAATTGTTCATTTGGGGCATTTTTGGTACACAAACTTTGGGTTTGAGACCCCCTCCTGCCCTCCCCCCCCCTCTGCTAATACATCCCTGCCAACACCCTCACGTGCCGACCCTCGCTCTTGCCCATGGGGTAGGGTTTGGGCCCTGCATCTGCCCACGCCCACAGCACGCGATTGACATGCTGGTGTTGGACGAGGCGGATCAGCTGTTGTGGTGCGGGACTGGCATCCCCCGCATAGTGACCGAGCTGCGGGGGAGGGCCAAGTTCGAGTTGCGGATGACGGGGCGGAACGTGCGGATGCAGAGCGTCATCGTGGGATGCACGTTCCCAATAGAGGGAAGCAGAACATGAGGTATGCCAAGAAGCGAGATGACAGGGGCCCGCTACCCCCCCCCCCCCTCCTCCTGCGGTGTACGGCCGTTCTAATACACCACTGGGCGTGGGGTAGCGGCCCCCTAGACCCCCCTCCTTAAGTTCCAATGCTGAAGGCTGACAGCCAAAAATTTGCCTCGGGTC